>CM061545.1:104790282-105060282 GCA_030864215.1 Capsicum pubescens | reverse complement strand
AATTCCACCAAGGTTGAGAATATATATATATATATATACTAGTCTTTTATTTCATTTATTCGTCATTCTTCCTTCATTTATCTTGGTAGTCCATTACTAGTAGTTCTGGACTACGGGTTAGCTTACCTACTGATGAGTTATAGTAGGTGTCATTATGACCTGAGAAATCGGGTCGTGACAACTAGTTAAATTATTTTTGAATTTTAATTGAGTTGTTGAAAATAAAGCGTGTATTCTATTTTATAATAATCATTTATGGAAAATGAATCTTCAATTTAAATGTACGGCATGATTATAGTGGTTAGGATATTCAGCTCCTTATTTATCTCAATAGAGTGGGGAAAAAAATAGGTTGTTCATCTATTTGTATATCTATTTTGTGGTAAAAACATCCTCAAATATAAAATATAAGTTGTTATTTCAGGTAATTAACAACTTGTTCCTATGAAGCGCTTAATTAAAGGCTAAAGTTTGCTATTTGTGAACTTTTACCTTTATTAAATCAAGACATGATAAATTTAGTAGAGCGATTTTATTGATATAAAGGCCTAAGTAAGTGATTTTATTGATGCAAAATAAAGTTCAATGACTTTATTAGATAAATTCTTAATGTTGAGTGACCTTTTGAGATATCAAGTCGTTTTTATTTTAGAAGACACTAGAGTTTTAGATGTGTATTGAGGTAATATTTGAGGATGTAAATACAAGTTAGGTAAGAGTTATGAGTTGCAACAATGATGATTTACCTCATTGATGTCAAGAAACTTTATGAAACAAATAAATTTTCTTACTCTATGGTCTAGATATCTTCTAAAAAATGCAGAGTATTCTCTTTGTAAACCATAATCACTATATCATGCTACAAAACTCGGTATTTTCCAATAACCATAATAGAGTAGTTACACATTATAGGTAGAGCTTAAGAGATAGACAAACATATAGGTTAATGAGCTAACTTGCACTTCTTATAAGTGAACCAAATTCAATAGTTCCATTTTTCCAAACTGCTAAAAATCTAGAATAGTAAATGAGCCTAAAATCCAAACACTGACAATTCTGACAAGCCATAAATGACCTGTAGCCATTGTGGGAAGGCTCAAAATGCCAAAAGTGCAAGAAAATCATGAAAATAACCTGAAGGATAATTACAATATCCAATATTAAAAGGACTTTCATCAGTGAAAGTCAATGGATAGAAAGATCACGAAAGCTCAAAGGAATGAAGTACTTAGATCGCATGCTCTGAGCACGACTTCCAAAATAACCTCTAAGAAGAAACAATGCTTACAAGGGATTTTGCCATCGATATCCCATTTCTAACTAACGTCCACACTTTACTCTCAAATAGCAAAAACTCTACTTTAACCACCAATTATCCTCCAATTGAACTGAGGAAGGTTGATGCACGTAAATCCAAACCATGACATACTAATACCATAATGATACTAGCACAATTAAATGAAAACTCATCCAAACCAAAGTCAAACCAAGTCATGAGTCATGCAACCAACTCCAAATCCAAATATAACCTTCTTTTGCCTTTCCAAACCTACTATCCACTCCAAACTAAGAAGAAAATCACCTGAGTTTTGTTCGCACAATCCCCATCACAGTAAACCTGAAAAATAGAAGCTGCTCCACCAAAAATCCAAAAAACCAAGCATGAGAATAAGCCCATAAGTCACTATCTGGGTACACAAATGGATACAACTAAGGTTGGCAATATATGCCAATGGTACAACTGGTCCGAATGACCCTCAAAACTGAAAGTCAGGAGTTCAAAGCACAAACACTCAACAAAGAATAATTTGCTCCAAGAGGTCCCATCAACCAAAGATAAAGCCATGTAGAATCCAACTCAAGCATACTACTCCTACTAAGTAGATCATCCAAAATCCTAGCAAAAGCTAAAACCTGGGGTCAAAGCTGAAGGAACTAATACTATGCCAACAGACTATCATCTAAACACCTATCAACCATAATTCATCTAAACTGAAGAAGAATAAAAACATTGACAGGGGGTAGGCTTAGCCAGCCAATAGATGAAATCTCAATGAGACAAATCTAAAAATAAAGGTTGGACCTAAGATCTAAAACTCGAAGCGAAATTCTCGACACCTAGACTAAACCTCTCGATCTCAACAACCCAAACCAAACCTAAAGATGGGTAAGCATTCACACTCAAAATCCATCATAAACTCCAAATCATCATTCTAAGGCATCAAATCTAAAACTGAGCTAACGAGTCTGATCAAAGGCCAAATACCAAATCAACTTTAGTATCCAAATCAGGCATATCCTTACTAAATTATATCAGAACTAAAACCAAAATATAGTTGAAGAACAAAATCACCATGGAGAATAAATCACTAGTTGAAAACACAAGCAATCAACTCCATATCTACTGGAGGGCATAAACTACCAAAATATACTCAAGAACTCACCAAGGCTACAAACTGCACTAGTAATAGCAAAAACTCTAGCAACTCGGAGAAATGTAACCTTAGCCAAAAACTGATCAATCTAATACTCTATCTAAGCAACGAACACTTAGTTCACCAACTTAGGAAATAGACACATGAAAGATCACCTATCTCCAACTCTCTAACTCCACTAGAACAAGAACCATATCACAGTAAGAATTGAGTATCAAAATCTACACTAATACTAAAAACACGCCATCACCAGGAGATGAACTCGACAAACCAAAAGACTAATCCAAAACCTCTCTACATCAACATCAAAACTACTATCAGGTGATGAACTAGTCAAATTGGAAGGACGAACACCAAACTTGCCAACCTCAGAAATGGGCTACACAACCCAATCACCAACTCTAAAACCATAAAAGAACCATGGAAAGACAACCTACCTTCTATACTATAATCTATTCCACAACTAATCTTGCATAGCCAACAAAAGAGGAAAATGGCCAACCTCACCTCGCTACAGAAAAGAAATCATCCAACCAAGCCAACAAATGAGAATAGTGAGAAATGGAATTCTAATTAGATAATGTTAGTTTAATTATCTACCAAGAGAGGATCCATTAACATCAAATAATTTCAATAATAATTACAGAAATATAAGCATTAATATAAGGAATCGGTGGTACCAAAAATAAAAATCAATAGCACTTACCACTCTAAGGCCACAAAAAGGTTAATATACCAAGGTAAATGGGACTTAAACCCAAATGCTACATCCATAGAGGAAAATATCAATACTAATCCACTTCATCCACTACCAAAAGAAATAATCTATTGGGGTAGTCATATAATTATGAAATCTATCTCAAGGTACACAATAATCGATATAAACCTATCAATGCATATAATCATTGATAACAAAGATTTATTTTTTATCGCCCAAGTAGGCTGCAAAGATTACTAGCAAAGTGTTATTGGCTCCCAAAATGCATATCGTAAATGAGAATAGAGGGCCTTCAACTCTAAGACGAGTGGATTCTCAATAGATGGGAGAGCAGGTGAAGCGATTCTATTCTTCAGATCCAAATCAAGCTTCTTTAGTGCATAAGTATAAGAACCGCTCCCATAAAGTGCATATATATCTCATCATAGTCATTAATACCGTTACTATCAAAGTTCATAATCACGACTGTTAGAACTTTAAATCCCAACCTCTCTTCAATAAGAATAGTATCAAAAGTATCTTCCCAAGTTGTTACTGCATCAATATCATGGAAAGAGTCTATCTCTTTATCAAACACATCAATCACAAATATAACTCTCAAATCATTAGGTTGCTTCATGGATTTGAATACGTTGAATATCACTTGTTCATCATTGATTCTTAGCATTATATATTCTAACTCCAAATCAATCAATATCCTTCCTGTATCCAAGAATGGTCTTCCCAAAATAATTGAGACTTGAAAGTTCACTTCACAGTCTAGTATCACAAAATAAGCAAAAAAAGATGAAAGAAGCCACTCACCAATACATCATATAGAATACCAACTGGTTTTTTCACTGTCCTATCTACCATCACTAGTATCAAGGTGGTTGATGTGGGAGCCTACAACCCCAACTGCTTAAATACATCTAATGGCAAAAGGTTGATACTAACATCTAAATTACATAGTGCCTAAGTGAAATTGAAAGATCCAATGGTGCAAGGTAGAGTAAAAGCACCAGGATCCTCCTTCTTATTAACCATATTACTGCTCCAGTTGTTTGATTGTGGTAGCATGTGACTCAACTTTCCGATTCAGCCCTAACAGGTCTACCTTAATCTCCTTAAGGTAGCTCTCTTGACTTTCTTGCACATTGACCAATTTCAACAATATTGCCTCTATTCTAGATTCTTAATCACGACCACCTGGTGAAACATATTTGTCACTCTTCTCCTTATAGTTATCTTTCTATCGCCAATCACTATCTCTTTCTCTATTTCTATCTTTGCGTTTGTCATTATAATAGATCTAACCTTAATTCCCTTGCCCTTGGGCTAGGAAATTCACTAACCTACGATCAAGATACTTTGCTTCATCTTCAAATTCAATCTTAAAATTCCAGGAAGTAGATCTTTATGCTACAACTGCATTAACTTTCCTAACACTCATTGTTCTAAATTATTTTATAAGCAGCCCAATATTTATCCGAAGTTGAGCAACCTCTTGTGCTACCATATCATGACCAGCTGTATAAGCATTATCTGCTCCAATATCATAGGTACCTGCACCACACTCAGCATCCCTAGTATGCTAACCTCTATTAGTCACTGAAATATCATCAAGCATATCTTGTGCAGCATCCCAGCGAAGATGCATAAATACACCTCCTAAAATTGTATTTGCCTTTACTCTAGAACTGACATTTAGTGATCTGTAGAAGATTTCCAACAAGTTGGACCCTGAGATTCTGTGATTAGGTATCATGCTTAACTTTTTCTTGAATCTAACCATGCCTCATACATGGATTCTATAGGTAATTGTGTAAAAATATAAATTTCATCTTTCAACTATAGCATCCTTGTAGGAAGGAAGAATCTATTCAAAAACTATATGCACAAATCATGGCAAGTAGTGATTTAACCTCTCAAAAGTTCCCCTAACTGTAGTAATGCTTCTCCAGTCAGTAAAAAGGGGAACAACCTCAGTCTCAAAGCTTCCTGGTCTACCCCCAGAATAGCATATGATGAACAAATCCCAGTAAAATTAGCAAGATGCATGTTTGCATCATCAGTTCCTGATTCCTAAAATTTACCCTTCAAATTTAACAACTGGATTATAGCACTAGTAATGTCAAATTTTAGGTTGGGTGGTAGAGTAGGAGGAATAATGATCCTGTCTCAACAAGTTCAATATATACTTTGTCTTCAACTTCATCATATGGTTGAATATACTGATATGCAAGAATAATTAGAGATCTACCTTTTTGAAATCTTCTTTATTGTGCAATTACCTGTCTTGTCCTGGCTAGTGCTGTATTTTAAGCTTGCCTAGCCTCTTCAGCTAACCATTTTTCCTCGATCACTCTAGCTTCTTCAACTATTGCTATTAATAATTGTTTAGTCTATCTGATAGCAATATTTTGTAGATTATTAGGTGGGGGAGGCACAATCTGAGGATCTCAAACCTCAGTAGGAACACCATCACAAACTTAACCTGATATCTTTCTTGGTGTTTGAAGGATTCTTTCAGGCTCTGGATTAAAAGAGAGTAAGGGATTGCCTTGTCTCCTAGATTTTGACATATACTGACCTATGCTAAATCAAAAATATAAAATAAAACCTGTGAACTTCACCGATATTTAATCAACAAATCTATTGTCTTCCCCAAAAATGGCGTCAAAATTTGATGTCACTTAAAACTAACCTCCAAATAAGTATGTTGCAGTCGATGCCAACTATAGTAACCCAACTAGGTTAAGGTCAAACCAACAAGGAAAACATTGAACTATTGCTTAACTTGATGGAATCCACGAGTGGTGCGGAAAAGTAAATGGGGGAATTTGAAAGTAATTAATAAGTAGTAACCGAACTTAAATGCTTTGAGTTGTAAACAATAGTAGATGAACACTAGGACTATGTTCCCCCTGATTTCTTAATTCTGTAAGTTTCTCCTGTTTAACCCACCTGTTCTGCTTCTTTATATGAAAAGTCAACAAGTTATGTATGTTTAACAGTATGTGAACATGTTGGTAAATCTCACCCTTTACCTTATGAGTTTTTGGGTGTCGCCTTATTTTTACTTGTCTATGACTTTAGTTCAACTCTCACCTTTTGAGTCTCGAGTTCATTAGATGAGATGGTAGGATAATAAGATGGAAGTAAATCTCAAATTATTGTCTTAACCTTCTTGTCCCAATCTCAAACTCCCTTGTAAGGTTGTTCTCAAATTAAGAAAATCCTCAAGCTTCTGCAGTAGCTTTGAGGTCAATTATGATAAAGAAGGTTAAGATACATGCATCTACTTTAGAATAGATGGATCTCCCACTTCCCTTACATGGTTAATCCACCAGGGTTTCCACAACCCTAGTCAGAGAAGTTAGCCACTCATGTTCATAGAAGAACCTATGATAATCAATGAAGAATATATATAATCAATTGCCCAAAATAAGATGAATAAAATCCAAAGTCTTAAATTGAATAAAAACCCAAAATCTCAAGAATAATTATAAAGTATGTAAAAATATTATCAAAGTACGTAACATAATAAAAGATAAACCCTAGGGTATTTATTGTATCTCAAAAATACTTAGAAATCCTAATAAAAATTAAAAAGGAAAATTTATGTCGGCATAGGGTACGACTCGCTCATTCACTTGTATGCTTTTCTTACGAGTCATATTGTGCCTCTCTTATGCCTTCCAGTGTCTGGCCTCTCTAGGCTTCAACTTTTATTCTTCTTACGTCTTCTTCTCATGAATTGTACCTTGACCATACAACTCATGGCCTTCACTCGTATCCACATGGGACTTTTGTCTTTCCAAGATTGGATACTGGTCTGTTTATTGTTTGTCTGTATGAGTCGTACTCAAACTTTTGACTCGTATTCTTCTAAGACTTCAACTCTGAATTGGCATCTGATATTCTATTCTCTTTATGGTTTCTTGGTGGGGCTCGTACCCTCATCTTACGACTCAAATACTCTAGTTGTATCTTCTTTATACTTGGCCTCTTGTTTGTCTTTTAATTTTGTTGTATTTACGAGTCATCCTATGAGTCGTATAATTTGTTGATAACTCGCATAGTGACTCGTATCTTCTTTAGGCTTGGTCTTTTCTAGATCTTTTTCTTCCAGTTTCAGTCTAACACTATATAGACCTGTTTCACCTACAAAAGGCAACAAACCACACCATATCAACAAAAATAACCTAAGTACAGGAATAATTTCATAGTTTTAAGCATTGAAAGTCTCGTGTTTCCATAACACATCAATGGCCTCTTACCGCCACCTTTATTAGTCCTATATGCTCTCTGTGTGTCCCTCGCATGGTCAATATTCTGAGAGAAAGAAGACCAAGATGCTATTAATTGCTTCAATGCCAAATGGAGTGGCAATGTTAATCATCTAATAAATCCATACACTATGTCATGCTCTGAAGGATATAGCATAGGAATATACCGGGCCCTCTCAAGAAAGACAATCTCATACTCTGAAACCATCAAGGAACTTTGCTGAATAGCAACAAACCAACTCTGGCCTGAGAACTGCTTGATGAATCAGTTGTCATCCCTGGTTGTGAGGTATCTACAAAAAGAACCAAGATACCCAATGTTGAACCTCAAAAGGCTGAAATGATCAAAAACCCCATCGAAGCCTGAGCTTGCCCTAAATTCTTTTGTTGACGCTGAAGATCTTTGACATCCATCCCTAACTCCCTGGTCTAATGCTGCATTAAAACTCTAGAAATGCATGCTGAAGTCCCATTTGCATATATAGATAACCTCGCATCGTCTATCAAGGATACAATAGAGTCAAAGAACTTACTTGTGGCTCATAGAAGTACAGACACACGATAAGGACTCAAAAATAGAATTTTCAAAAAATGTCTTGTAGCCTCCTGAATATAGGTTATGGAAGTCTCTGCACCAATCCACAAGACTCTACCAGACACTTAGCTCTTGTACCAACACACCAGTAAACCTAGGCTATGATACCATTTGATCATGACCTAATTTCTTAAGTCATGTTGGCGCCTACCATAACCCACCAGTAGGCAAGCCAACCCGTAGTTCAAAACTATTAGTAACGGAAAACCAAGAGAAATAGAGAAAGAATACAGAATAAATGAAATAGAAGACAAAAATACATAAGATAGCCCTAAAACCTGGTGGAATCAATACAAGATCTTCTAATGTAACAAGAGTACAAAATGAAGTGCTAAATGAATATATTGATATAACCCATCCCTGAATACAACATAGAGATTAGTCTAATACATTGAAGGGAGCATAGCAATGCTCTGAATGCCAGGAGCTCACTCTATGTCTCCAAACCATAGCTACTTTGCTCGATGTACACAACAATGGTGAGAACTCATACTATAATACACAGGTTGTAAAAGTGTAATATGAGTACCAAATACAAGGTACTCAGTAGGCAACCGCCGACTGAGCTCCAAAGATGATGCAAATATACATAACATAAAAGCAAGAATGTACACTATGCTTAAATATCTAAGGAACTGACATACTAAGGATTAGGAGGCAATAAGGATAAAGTATCTTATTCTGGCCATACTCAGGAATCCTAGCACCATATCGTATATTGCTGGCCCAAATACAAAAAAAGAGCATATAAAGGATATGTAATAGTATACAAAGCCAAGGAATGGATATACAACATGAAAAAGGGAAGGATATATACTAATACCATACTATATATGTGTGTGTGTACGTACATAAACAAGGCTACCCCAAAGGTACATTCTAAAGTAGTCATACTAGCATCTTAAGGACTACTAATCATTGTAGGAACTAATACTAACATAATCAGGATCTATTATCCATACATCATACCTCGAACCTCAGTACCGGATTAATAATCAATCGGTCACAAACTAGCCATAATAATAATAATAACAACAATAACAATGAAAGGAACCAGCTAGTTCGGGCAAATAATACCTAACCGAGACTTTCATAAACCACCGCCAACATAAGCTCGGAAGGTTTAACCAACACTTAGAAAACAATAGTCATACCTATACCTATGTAACCCCTCATTAGGCTAATAGATATAGTCACATACTGGTGATAAGCAATGTGCATACAAGGATAAATGCAAACAGAATACACAATACCTTTACTGATCCAAGTGTCATAATGTAACCCTGTGTATTATAATCAATTTCATCATCAATTACCAGACTTGAATTGGAACTCATATCATTAATATCATTATCAATTGCCGAACTTGAATTGAAACTCATATCATCAATATCATCAACAATCACCACACTGAACCGGAATATATCATCAATATCATCAAGTCCAATACCAATAATATATATATATACACACACTTGTATGTATATATGTAACTACAACTGTGGCTAATAAAGTGTAAGTTTGTAAATTCATTGTCCGGGGAAAACTCTATGAATAAATCATCATAGAAGTGTAGAAAGGGTCGGAATCTCTCTCGACTGTGGTAAATAATAGTAGTAAAACCGTGGACTAAAATCTATCTCGGTCAAATCTCTAAAACATCATTTTCAATCTCAATATGCATGGGTTATTCATCAAGATGGTACTACTCCCATTATGAAGAAATCTATTTTAAAAGTAAAATGTCAGAATAAATCTTTTTTTAAGAAAAGAGTAGGAAAACCCATATTTTAGTTGGGATTGTACCATTTACCGTTTTACCTAGCATAAAGGTACCAAATCTATGCATGTCATCACTAGTATCCAAACAATATAACTCTAAGCATCATAATAAGAATCTAAACATCAATGAGCTAATTCATATTTTCCATAAGAATAAATCACTTCTCGAAATCCAACCAATATCATGACCACGGCCTTAGGCCCAATAATATACATATCAGATATAACCATAACATCATAATCCAAAGAAAAACTATCACAATTCATCGAGTAATGTATTAAACATCATACTAAAGGTTTATTAGTCTTAACTATGCTTAATATGCTAGCAACTCAAGGTAATATAATCCTAGAAGCATAATAAGTATTTCATCTAATGCGTCAATTACCCTTCTAGCCCTCAAACTCATCAATTAGACTAAATCATGGTGTTCTACCTACAATCACATTTTAACATCACTATTTAACATGCAACATATATAAAACACAATCTCGTGAAGAAAAGTAGACAGAAGCCTACCTCGATGCCGAACCAAAATCTTTACATCCCCCAAAAATTATTCACCTTCGCTCCAAGATCCCAAAATGTTGTCATGCTATTAAAATATTAATCTACGCATCATTAGAAGTAAAACAAGACTCATATTGCTATATTAAGGGTCGGATCGAATTTTGGGTCAAAAAAGGATCCCAAAAATAGGTTCAAAAATAAAAGGGAAAAAACCATAATTTTAGTTTAGAAATATATTCCCCATACTCATTGGAGTTTACAACTAAAAACCCAAGAAAAAATGAGATGAAAATGAGGTTTAAATTAAAGAAAAAAAATTTTCAAGTTTTACCGGCAAACCCCCTCCCCCCCCCCCCAAACCCATTTTGAAATCAAGAATTTGAAGATGAAATCAAGAAAAAAATGATAATTATAAGATTAGAACACTTACCCATGGAAGAAATCTCGAAAACTCCTTTTGAATCGCCTAAATCTAAGCTCCCAAGCCCAGAAAAGGTGAAAATAGGATTTTGATTTTCAACTTGGGCAAAAATCATGAAAAATAAAAATAAAAGTTTTTTTGAAATCGGGAAATAAAATGCTTAATTGATAGAAAAGGATTCTACAAGAAAAAAGCATCAAAATCATCAAAATCGGAGCTTCCTAACTCCCAAAATGTCAAAAATATGAATTTGGGTCTTATACTCAGCGATGGTCGCTTAAGCAACACTTTGATCGCTTAAGCGACCTGTTAAAAGGGTAAAAGGTCGTTGGCCACTTAAGCAACCCGTCAAACGTTCTCTTTCGCGAACACACCAGGACCAACAATGTCAAAAACTTATTTTTGACCCCCGGAACTTATTTGAAATCCTATGAACATGATCCAATAGTGAAATTTGATTTTAAAACACGTTTCAGATCCAATGAAATCATCAAAACTTTCATCCGATATTATTTTGACTAAATGTGGGGCCCACACCTATTATTTTATTTTTTATATAATCCATCTAATAGTCCAAAATGAGTCTGAAAGCCTCGAGACCTGAACGAAGGGTCTTCCCCAGCCTAAAATCAACATTCTGGAGCTATGCCACTGTTAAAATTCTCATTTGAGGTCATCTACTAGGAATTTTGGTCCGAGATCAAATCTTAAATAGTAAAAGGTCCAAAATAGAAAAATGAGCCTAAAATCCAAACGAACTGTCTGATAACCAAACCGATAGATCTGACAAGTCATAATGACCTGTAGCAGATGTGGGAAGACTCGAAACACTAAAAATGCACGCAAATCAAGAAAATGACCTGAAGGGTTATTACACTTGTCTCTCCTAAGATACTCATATATCCATCTAAGATCCTCATTTCTGCTACTTTCATCTTTAAACATATTTTTTATTGACTAATCAAAACTCTATCTAATACAACGTATATAACAATCACCGTGTAAAACTTACCTAAATCTAAATCAAATATATATATATATATATATGAATGTATATATATATAATAATAAAAAAAAATAATTTTTTGTGAAATCACATATTTTCTTCTGGAGCCCCTCCGAAACTTTACATGAACTATGGAGTCAAAAATAAACAAACAAGGTAACATTAAAGCAAAACAATTCACACCCAAAAAGAATCCTAATTTAATAACAAAATATGGTAAAAGACAAAAATACAAGCAAGTACTTGTAAAAGGAATCACATATTTCTTATTTTTAGAGGGGTAGTGGTGAAAATCAAAGCATAAAAGAGACAATGAAAACATACCAATCACTAACGATTGTCCCCGCTTCCCCCTCCCCCCTCATCTCCCCACACCCACACCCACACCCACACCAAAAAAAAAAGTCCTTTTTTCTTTTCCTTCAAAACTATAAAACAAAAAAAAATAGTAGAATATATAAAAAGAGGTAACGCATTGGTAAAGTTTTAATACCACAAGTCATTTATCAAAAATACTACCTCAACCAATATGGGTTCGTGGTTATGAGGTGGAATTATTTCATTCTTATTCAGAAGTCTCGAGTTCGGATTTTGAATATGGAGAAAATCTTATTGAGAGTGTCAAAATGAACCGTAAAATGCATGATCCTAATTAGTCAGGACTCTAATGTGAATATCAGACACCAAATGAGAAAAAAAATAATAGCTCAACTTAACGTTACATATCAAATTAAATAATTTAATTTTTAAACATCACAAATAAAATTGAAAAATTGCGCTACATTATCATGATCAACATAAAATTATAGATACTACACGTCTAACTGGAATTTATTTCTATATGAAATTATCTACCATCGATCTTTAAGGGTTCGTTTGGTTTATGAAAGAAAGATTAGCAATGTTGTCAGGGTAAAATTTGAAATTATTCGATTTATGATAGGTTAATTAATGGGTAAAATTCAGAAATAGCATACTTATCCCCTTAATTATGAGTTTCATAGCAACATTTTCATAATTACATAATATAAAAAGTTGTATTTTGTATTTTTGTAAATTGTTGCTACAAAAATACAAATACATATTATTTTTATTGCCCTTATGATCGATATATATTTTGTATTTTTCCAAAATGTTGCTACAAAAATACAAATACATACAAATATATATGCTACAAAATGTAATTTGATAAAAGTGTTGTTATTTTTTGTAATTTAATACTTAAGTATGCTACTTTATGTATTTTTTCCTTAATTAAACCTGTCCAGTATATCATACTGGAAGGCCCACTTAATGCATTTTAACAAGGGAAAAGGACATGGGCTGATCATTTTGAAGAGAACTGGCCAGCCTATGTAAAAGTTGGACAATTGGAGCCAATAGGCCCAATTTAATTCCGGTTTTTAGCCATTTGGCCCGTCGATCACATGCAGTCTCTATACTTAATTGATACACTTTTATACCATATTGATACACTTTTATAATGCATTGATACACGTTTATACCGCATTAATACACTTTTATACCGCATAAATGGCTATATTTTGAAATTTAAAAATCAATGGCCACTCGGCCGAAATTATTTTAGCCGAGTGACTATTCTTGTCCTTTCCCTTTTTAACAATGTTGTATTAAAATTTCAGTCACTAACGATATTATATTTTCCAAATATATTGTATACAATTTCCTATTCAGTTTGTCGTGTTAATTTCTGTTTGGTCTATGTCAAATAAATATCTCTTTTCTAATTAAAAACTTTTTAGTTTCAATATTCCACTTATCATATTTAAGATTACAAAATCAAAGAAGGTATTTATATATATATATACATATATATATATATATATTGTATATATCTTTAATTTAAGATCATAATATTTAAAAGTAATTTTATTTTTTAAAATTTCTTATCCAATTTAAAAAAAATGAAAAAAAAACAAAAGGAGCACTGAATAATTTTATTTTTGTTAATTTTTGTATTATTGACCTTCTATTATAATTAATGTGTATTATTTGCAAATGATAGCATAAAACTATTCCTCCGTCCATCCTCATATTTTCACTATCGACTTGACATACATTTAAAAGGTAATAAATGCTATTAGAGGTAATTTACTATATCATCTTTTGAATATAATAATAATTCAAAAAATGATTGGATAATGAATAATATTTCATATCAGATGTAAAATAGACATAAGATAAATTATTCATTAAATTTTCAAATTAAATAGTACTCCCTTCATCAATAATGTTTGTTCACGATTAACTTGGCACACAAATTAAAAAACGATAAATAATAAGAATAATTTTACTATATCACCTTTAAATATACTCCCTCCATTCATAAATAAGTGACACACTATCCACTCTTTACAAAATTAAAGGTGACTTTACCAACTTTTTCCTAATTAAATTTAATTTCTTTCCAAGTTAATATTAATTACTATATTTAAACTCAATAGCATATAAGGAAGATTATGATCAAAGTATTCTTGAAGGCATAACTATTGTAACGCCCCGAAATATCATCCCGAGATGCCACACGGTGCCCAAGGCTACAGTAGCCTCAAGCTAACCCTTTAATCCAAAACACTACCCTTGGGTTCCAACACAACAACATACACGTTACGCTAAGGATATATATATAAGTACATATCATATCACATCTCACATGGCATGGAATATCGTTAGACTGTACATATATGGAATGTCTATACACAAACCAACCCAACAATACACTAGTCTGTCATAGCCTCTATACAGCAAAATCAACGAGCCATTGGAACAAACCCCCAACTAACTCAACAAACCAAAGGGATCACAAAACAACAGCACCAAAACTAGCAACTTGGTCCTCGAACCATGAGGACTCACCACTGAAGAAACGTAGATGCGGCACTCGGATATCATTGTCGCGGTTGCGGCTGAGTACCTGAACCTACATCATGGTAAGAATGTATCCCATAGAGAAACATGTGGGTCAGCACAAGATACGTACTGAGTATGTGGGGGTGCATGCAAAATATAAATAATATCATAAATTTCATAAAAACGTACATACGGACCATAATGACACACCTGGCTTGAGTGGCATTGAACCATGCAACTCATAACATCTTAGATAGGAAATGTAAGAGAAAAACCTCATAAATCATTATAGATCATCATAGGCAACTTGACTTACCACATCAAAACTCGGAGTTACTCGGTATTTCAATAAACATGACTCTTATGGACAGGGGAGTTTCCTATAACCGATAACCCCATGTGAGCTACGTGGAATACCAACGTTTGAAACCCCCGTTGGCGGGAGCGTCATACTCTTTTCCAGGGAGTACGACCTTAAAACTGTAATAATCACAATCGGGCTCTCTGGCCATTAATATCATCATCAAACAATCTTACGGTGGCACATAGGTTTGGAGAAATACCAAATTTCCCTCTCGGTGCTAAGTACTACTCCCCGACAAGCTCAGAACGCATTAGGAAATCTACCACAACATCACAAGGGTCTATCATAAAGACCAAATCAAATCTCTTTCTCGTTTATCAAATCATATCAATTTGTGGATTCCTAACTCAACACATTTTAGCTCAAACATTTTAATCTTCCTCAACATCAACAAGATATCAATGCATTGAACCATAACCGACTTGACATTTGGACAAGGATATGAAGACTCAATACATAATATTTTCAATAATTTAACTCATCAAAACTATCCGAAAAATACCAAGACTCATTGCAACTTCAATATCAACATTTCTCAATTTGTCATCCAACTCTCATTTAAAGGTACTTGAGATATCAACCCATAGTAGTGATATAGAATTTCCAATATCAATTATAAATTCATAATAAGGAAATAGTGGAATGATAGTATAAATCAAGGCTTAACAAATTAAATCATCATACTCTCATAATCAAATATTTTTTGGACATAATTCCATCTCAACATCATACACATATCGGATTACATAATCCCATAGCGCATGGACAATAATATAAGATATAAAACCATATTTCCAATTCATGGTAAAATATGTAAAATATCATGTCAATGTAATTCAATAAAAATACCGGGCACAAGATCGAAAGGATAATCTTGTTCAAAGCCCCACATACCAAAAAATGGAAGATGAATATGAACTTTCGACTCCGGAACTTTATTCATGAAAATAAAGGGTGCTTCTCGAATCCCTTAACATGATCAACTCGAATCCCAAATCAATCTAAAATTTCTACGGTTCAATCAAGAGACATAGAAGGATGAAATTTAGAGTAGTAGGGTTGGGGTTTGAGCCTTAAGAAATTTTGGAGAAAAATGAGCTATTGAATGCTCTTAATGGACTTAAATCCATGGTTTACCCGGATGGATTGGAGTGGGAATGACCAAAATACCCTTAAAAATCAAATAATGTCAAATATGTCCTTTGGTGGACTATTTTGATAGGCTGAAGTAGATCGACCATAACTTTTTTATCCGATGGCCAAATTGGATTAAACCAATTTCATTGGAAATAGGACTTTCAGAGATTTCTTTTGATATATAGTAGATCACCCAGATCATTATGTACAAGGATTTATGATCGTTTGAAGTTGACCCTAAAATTCGCCTGGCCTCAGTATTTTTTTCCTGCACATTTACTGTTCACAACTATTCACGGTTAGATCGTAATGATCATAACTCATCGCTCGAGTGTCCATTTTGGATGATCCACATATCGTTGGAAATCTTATTCGATGCTCTACGTGATGATGGGTCGCATATCCAGAAATTCCACATAGAAAAATTATTAATTATGATAAAGAACAGAATTCAACACATTTTTGTCTGAGATATTAATGGAAAAAAAAATTCGAGGCATCACATCATCTCCCCCTTGGAAACATTCATCCTCGAATGTTTATAGGTAGGTCAAGAATACTATGAAAATGAGTACATAGAGAAAAATCATCTTGCCCAAGCATATACTCCATTCTAGATTTTTTTGGATATCGTAGAAAACACACAAGCCAAGATAAACATAGCAATAAGGATTAAATCAAAAGAGAACGATACCTTTGACATGCTCAGGATTCGTAGGAAAGAGGTGGGGATATTTGGTGCGCATATCTGCTTCGGCTTCCCAAGTAGCACTCTCCACGGATTGATTTCGCCAAAGCACTTTAACCAAAGGAACTTCCTTGTTTCTTAGCCTACGAACTTGAAAGTCAAAAACCTCAACTGGAATCTCTTCATATGAAAGACTATCTTGAATACCCGAGCTTTCGAAAGGATCAATCACAACAAAATCACCAATAGACTTCTTAAGTATAGAAACATGGAAAACCGGATGGATGTTAGATAACTCCGCGGGCAATTCAACCTTATACGCTACCTTCCCAATACGATCCACAATCTTATAGGGACCAATGTAACGGGGACTTAGTTTCCCTTTCTTCCCAAATCTCTTCACCCCTTTCATGGGTGAAACTTTCAAGTACACTAAATCACCAACATCAAATTCAAGGTCTTTTCTCCTTACATCTGCGTATGATTTTTAACGACTTTGGGAGGTTTTCAACCTTTCTCAAATTAACTTAACCTTCTCCATGGCCTCGAAAACCGCATCCGGTCCAGTCACGACAGCCTCACCAACTTCAAACCAACCAATGGGTGATCTACACCTTCTACCATACAAAGCTTCAAACGGGGTCATTCCAATAGTAGCATGAAAACTATTATTGTAAGCAAACTCGATTAATGCTAAGTGCTCATCCCAACTACCTTTAAAATCAAGCACACAAGCCCTCAACATATCTTCTAAAGTCTGATTGGTCCGCTCGGCCTAACCATCTATTTGCGTATGGAAAGTAGAACTTAAACGAATTTGGGTGCCGAGACCCTTCTGGAAAGATTTCCAAAATTAAGAGGTAAACTAAGTACCTCTGCCAGAAATAATAGCCAAAGGGATTCCATGAAGTCTGACGAGTTCCCGAATATATATTCTAGCATAATCTTCAGTTGTATACGGTGAATGCACAGGCAAGAAATGAGCTGATTTCATCAGCCGATCTACGACAACCCAAATCGAATCATGATGGCGATAAGAAGAAGGCAAACTAACTATGAAGTCCATATTCACTTCTTCCCACTTCTAAGTAGGAATGCTAAACTCTTGCATCACGCCACTGGGCCTTTGATGCTCTATTTTAACCTGTTGACACATGGAACACTTCGCCACAAATTTTGATATGTTCCTCTTCATACCGTTCCACCAATAGATTTCCCGCAAATCATGGTATATCTTGGTAGCACCAGGATGGATAGAGTATCGCGTACCATGCGTTTCCGCCATAATACTCTTCTTCAAGTTATCAACATCAGGAATACATAATCTTTCTCGAAGTCTCAAAATGCCATCTTCCCCTGTAATACCCCGAGAAATTTTTTGTTGAAATTTTGTGAGTAAACGTGTTGGGTTCTATCTTCTAGAATGAATTATAAATTTTTCATGCGGAATGTCTTAGATGATGAACCACCATTGCGTAGAGTATTGAATAATTTTTCCAATGATATGTGGATAACCCAAAATGGACACCCGAGCGACGAGTTATGAACATTCCGATCGAACCGTGAATAGTAGTGAACAGTAAAACGTGCAGGAAAAAAAGTACTGAGGCCTGGCGTATTTTTGATC
This sequence comes from Capsicum pubescens, assembly GCA_030864215.1. Classification (NCBI taxonomy): domain Eukaryota; kingdom Viridiplantae; phylum Streptophyta; class Magnoliopsida; order Solanales; family Solanaceae; genus Capsicum; species Capsicum pubescens. The sequence continues at coordinate 105,041,856 of CM061545.1, read as the reverse complement.
CAACTTTAAATGATCATAACTCCTTGTACATAATGATCTGGGTGATATACTATATATCAACGGAAATCTCTACGATTCCTCTTTCCGATGAAATTAGTTTCATTCAATTTGTCTATCGGAGCAAAAAGTTATGGTCGATCTACTTCAGCCTATCAAAAGTGAATTTTTGGGTCAAATTCAAACAATCATAACTCCTCGTACAAATGATCTAGGTGACATACTATATATCAACAGAAATATATGAGAGTCCTCCTTCTAATGAAATTGGTTTCATCCAATTTGGATATCAGAGTAAAACGTTATAGTTGATCTACTTCAGACTATCAAAACAGTCCACCAAAGGACAGATTCGAGAATTATTTAATTTTTAGGGGCGTTTTGGCCATTCTTCCTCACCCAAAATCCGTCCAAACCCTATATTAAAGCCTATTAGAAGAATTATATGTTATATTTCATCAAATTCCCTCAAAAAGAAAATCCTAAGCTCCTACATCCAACTTCAAGAACCTCCAAAGTTCACCATTAATTCTGCAAATTTATTCAAGATTCCATGTTCCTAGTTCAAGAACTCCAAGAACCATCATTCAAAGGCACGATTAACATCTCAAAAATGAGTATTAATCTAAAGTTCATCATTTAAGGTATGTGGGGTTTTTCAACAAGAACTCTCTTTCGTTCTTGTGCCCAAAAGTAATTTTCCTTACAAAGGCATGATTTTTATTTGATTTTTTTATGAATTTGAAGTATGAACCCATATCTTATGATGATTATTATGAAATCTTGATGTTTATGATTTTGAAAGATGAATTTACATATGTGGTGATATAAAGCATGAATCTTGAACGATATTTATCATGATTTTGATATTTGGGTCGCGAACCCCATTTGAAATTGTGTTTTTGAGAAAATGTGTGTTATAAGCACATTGATGTTGAATATTTGAGATGTTTTGAATGATTTGACCTTTTGATCGTGAATGAGTTATTTTGAACTCGACTGTGAAAGAAATCCACATTTTTATTGATTATGATAAAGGGGTAGCAAATTGGCTCCCGATGAAAATTGTTGAAGTGTTTATTGTGGATTTTCTTTAATGTGAGCCTGAGGCTGATTTAAATTTTTAAGCTAAGTCCGGCAGTAATCTTTAGCACCGAGTGGGAGGTATAAAGTGACCTTACTTCCCTAGAACTACGTGCCCCCATAGGATGTGAGCCTGAGGCTGATTTATATAGTGATCACTAGTGTTTTTGGATTGATATTGGAAGTCCTACTCCGATGGCAAGGATAGGACGGCTCTTCCCAATGTGGGTTGTACGTTGGACTCCATATAGCTCACATGGTTTATGTCGGTTATAGGACCTCCCAAAGTGTGTGTGTGTTTCCTTGTGTCTATGGTGAACGGTGAAATGATTTGAAAGTAGAATTGTGAAAGTTATTCTTTTGAAAGATTTAAATGATGTTTACATTATGAGAATTGATATTGTTGATGAACTGAAAGTGATTGACAAATTATATGATGACTCACATGTGTTATTATACTTATTTCATCCTCTCATGATTATGATGATTTTCTTCGGGCTATGTGAGTCTTTCATACATCCTGCATATTTCTTATAAATATTTATGATGATGATGTTTATACAACTGCATACACCCACATATGCTCGGTATTTTTCCATGGTACTGAACCCACATATTCGTATGTGGGCTATATTTTCTCGGAATATAGGTACAAGGTATAGTTGCACCTTCGGATACAAACAGTTCGTGGTATCCAGTCAGCAGGTGATGAGTCTTTTTTATTCAAGGGCTTGGGTTAGTTATGCAGATTTTATAGTGTTGTATTTTCTTTATTTAGTCGTATTGAGTTGGGGTAGTCGGGAGTCATGACCCGTCTACCTACAGTCAATACTAGTAGAGGCTTCATAGACAGTTAGTAGAAGTTGATGTATTTTGTTTCAATTTTGGTTGTAAAGCCAGAATTGTAATCCTGTAAAATTCCATTTTTGTATCGATCAGATTCAGAAAAGAGTTAATTTCTGCTGATTTGTATGGATTTGTATTTTTATTCAGTTGCTTATGAGTTATGCCAGTACAAGGGTTAGCTTGGGGTTACTTGTGACCCTAAGCACCGTGTGACGTCTCGGGACCCGATTTCGGGGCGTTACACCCCCTTGGGAGAAAACGTCCACCTTTTGGTCTTTAACTGACTCTTTTAACCTGACCAAGGTAGAATCCCTGTCTTGCTTCTCCTTCACTTCCGAAACTAAAGAGGATTTGGAACCACTTTGCACTCCTATACTACCCTCAACATCACCAAATAACCTAACCCCCAATCTAGATAAACGATGTACCTCTTGGGCCAACTCCTTCTTACCAATCTCCACATGTGCTAAGCTACCCATGGACTTCCGACTAAGGGCATCTGCTACTACTTGGCCTTGCCCGGATGATATAGCACGCTCATATCATAATCTTTCAACAGTTCTAACCATCGTCTCTGCCTACGATTCAACTCCTTTTGGGTGAATACATACTGCAAGCTCTTATGGTCCGTGAAGACGTCGACATGGACACCATACAAATAATGTCTCCAGATTTTCAAAGCAAAAACCACGGTATCTAATTCAAGGTCATGGGTAGGATAATTCTTCTCGTGAGGCTTTAGCTGCCTGGAAGCATAAGCTATAACCTTGCCCTTTTGCATCAATACACAACCCAAACCGACTCTGAAAGCATCGCAATACACCAGAAAATCATCAACACCGTCAGGCAAAGTCAACACAGGGGCTAAAGTGAGTCGAGTCTTCAACTCCTGAAAACTCTTCTCGCAAGATTCAGACCACAGGAACTTCACTTTCTTTTGGGTCAAACGGGTCATAGGAGACGCAATAGATAAAACCCCTTCAATAAAACGATGATAATAACCAGCTAGACCCAAGAAACTTCGGATATCAGAAGGAGAACTAGGTCTAGGCCAACTCTTTATAGCCTCTATCTTTTGAGGATCAACTCTAATACCTTCAGAAGAAACAACATGACCCATGAAGGCTACAGAGTTCATCCAGAACTCACACTTACTGAACTTAGCATACAACCGATGAGTTTGAAGAGTGTCCAACACGATTTGGAGATGATCCGCATGATCACCCTCACTTTGGGAGTAAATAAGAATATCATCAAGGAACACTATTACAAATAAATCTAGCTATGGCCGGAATACACGGTTCATAAGATCCATGAAAGCTGCTGGAGCATTAGTTAACCCGAAAGACATCACTAGAAATTCAAAATGACTGTAACGGGTTCGAAAGGTTGTCTTGGGGATATCACATTCCCTAACCTTAAGTTGGTGATAACTGGATCTGAGGTCTATCTTCTAAAAGTAGCTCGCACCTTGCAATTGATCAAATAAATTATCAATTCGAGGAAGTGGATATTTAGTCTTGATAGTAACCCTATTAAGCTACCGGTAATCAATACACATCTGCAAAGAACCATCTTTCTTTCGCACAAACAGGACAGGTGCACCCCACGGGGACACACTAGGTCTGATAAAGCTTTTGTCTAAAAGCTCTTTCAATTGTTCTTTCAACTCTTTAAGTTCTGCGGGAGCTATGCAATACGGAGGAATGGAAATAGGCTGAGTATCGGGAAGAAGGTCAATCCCGAACTCTATCTCTCTATCAAGAGGTACTCCAGGGAGATCTTCCAGAAAGATATCAAGAAACTCATTAACAACATTAATTGACTGAATGGTCGGGGTTTTAGACTTAGTGTCTTTAACCCGAACCAAATGGTGGATACAACCCTTGGAAATCAACTTCCTAGCTTTGATATAGGATATGAAACGACCCTTAGGAATCACAGAACTCCCGGACCATTCGAGGATAGGTTCATCAAGAAACTGAAACTTTACCACACGGGCATGACAATCAATAGACGCATAGCATGAGTGAAGCTAATCCATACCCAGAATGATATCAAAGTTAACCATATCTAGCTCAATCAAATCAGCATACATAACCCGATGAAAGACAGTAATGGGACATTTTTTATACACCTGCTTAGCAATGACAGACTCTCCTACCGGAGTAGAAACCAAAATAGGCTCAAAAATTAGTTCAGGATCCGTTTCAAAATTTACAGCAACCAGAGGTGTCACATAAGAAAAACTCGAACTGGGGTCCATCAACACATAGACATCAAAATAGAAAAGATGGAGCATACCAGTGACAACATCGGGAGAGTCCTCCTTCTCCTGACGAAGTGGTATAGCATAGAAACGATTCTGGCATTGACCGCCAGCAATACTAGATGAAGCACCTTGAGGAGGAATTGGACGGGCTGCGAGAGATGGGGCATTGGTAGCCTGACTCTGAGAACGGGCATCACGACTCCATTGTCTGGCATACGAGCAATCTCTAAGTATGTGGCCCAACTTGCCACAACCAAAAAAGCCCCGCTGCCCCATATAACACTCCCCAAAATGGTCTTTACCACACTTAACACACGAAGGGGGATGAGGCCGGTTGCTTACACTGTCCTGAGACCTGGAAGGTACCGACCTATTCTCAAGCTCCTGTCTACCCCGATATACGGGAGCACTAGCTGAGGAAGGCACAGGTATAAATGGACGTCTCTAAAACTGAGGGCGACTCCCTTCGGAGATTCTAGTCTGACCAGACCCCTGTTGCTCCGATCTAACTCTCTTAATCCCTCTTTCTCTTTAATTTATCTTGTCTGACTCAATCTATAGGGCGTGAATCATTAACCTAGGAAGATCAATCTCCCTGTTGATCATAGAAGATCTATATTCTTTCTCCACATAACTCGAAACCCCAGTTAGAAACTTACTCATACTAGTCCTTGAGTCAGCCATCATATTGGGAGCGTACTTCGATAGCTGATTAAACTTAAGACAATACTCCTTAATCGATAAGAATCATTGTCTCAAATTCATAAACTCCTCTATCTTAGCTTCCTGTAACTCAAAAGGAAAGAATCTATCCAAGAAAGCATCTTGGAATAATTACCAAGTCACCGGAACGGTATCTTCCTCTCTACCCTTATTCCACATCTGCACCCAGTCATAGGCAACATCCTTCAACCGATAATAAGCTAGCTCCACACTTTCTTCCTTGGTCACGTGCATAATCTGTGTAATTTTTTTCATTTCATCAACATACATCTATGGGTCCTCACCTGCTCTCGACCCATGAAACTCTGGCGGATTCATCCGCATAAAGTCATGAATTCGTGCTGCTGCCAAATTATTTTCTTGCGGAGGTGGAGCGTTGGCCTGAGTATTGGCGGTAACTGCCTGGACTAGCGTCTGAAAAGTTGCCCAAAATTTGGCATGGGATACCGTCTCACGTAATGGATCAATTGATTGATGTTGGTTATAGTTTCCACGAGCTTGACGTGGAGGCATTTTCTGTCGTAAGAACACACGAATTAACAGCAGAAGGAAACAGTTGTAATCATGATAGACTCTTGTAGAAAGAAAGAAACGGCTTTGCCTCGAACGCCCCGCAGCCTCTTGATCATAGGTAGGGCGCGCTACACACCGATGCTCAAGACTCTACATAACGCGGTTTGTCAGACTCCCTAGGACTCTTCACAACCTTAGGCTCTGATACCAAGTTTGTAACGCCCCAAAATATCATCCCAAGATGCCACACGGTGCCCAAGGCTACACGTAGCCTCAAGCTAACCCTTTAAGCCAAAACACTACCCTTGGGTTCCAACACAACAACATACACGCTACGCTAAGGATATATATATAAGTACATATCATATCACATCACACATGGCACAAAATATCATTAGACTGTACATATATGGAATGTCTATACATAAACCAACCTAATAATACACTAGTCTGACATAGCCTCTATACAACAAAATCAAAGAGCCATTGGGACAAACCCCCAACTGAATCAACAGACCAAAGGGATCACAAAACAACATCACCAAAACTAGCAACTTGGTCCTCAAACCATGAGGACTCACCACAGAAGGAACATAGATGCGGCACTCGGATATCACTATCGTGGCTGCAGCTGAGTACCTAAACCTACATCATGGTAAGAATGTAGCCCATAGAGAAATATATGGGTCAGCACAAGATACGTACTGAGTATGTGGGGGAGCATAAAAAATAAAAATAATATCATAAATTTCGTAAAAACGTACATACGGACCATAATGACACACCTGGCTTGAGTGACATTGAATCATGCAACTCATAACATCTTAGATAGGATATGTAGGAGAAAATCCTCATAAATCATTATAGATCATCATAGGCAACTTGACATACCACATCAAAACTTGGAGTGACTCGGTATTTCAATAAACATGACTCTTACGGACAAGGGAGTTTCCTATAACCGACAACCCCACGTGAGCTACGTAGAATACCAACATTTGAAACCCCCGTTGGTGGGAGCATCATACTCTTTGCTAGGGAGTACGACCTTAAAACTACAGTAATCACAATTGGGCTCTCTGGCCAATAATATCATCATCAAACAACCCTACAGTGGCACATAGGTTTGGAAAAATACCAAATTTCCCTCTCGGTTCTAAGTACTACTCCCTGACACGCTCAGAACGCGTTAGGAAATCCACCACAACATCACAAGGGTCTATCATAAAGACCAAATCAAATCTCTTCTCATTTATCAAATCATATCAATTTGTGGATTCCTAACTCAACACATTTTAGCTCAAATATTTTAATCTTCCTCAACATTAACAAGGTAGCAATGCATTGAACCATAACCAACTCGACATTTGGACAAGGATATGAAGACTCAATATATAATATTTTCAATAATTTAACTCATCAAAACCATTCGAAAAATACCAAGACTCATTGCAACTTCAATATCAACATTTTTCAATTTGTCATCCAACTCTCATTTAAAGGTACTTGAGACATCAACCCATAGTAGGGATATAGAATTTCCAATATCAATTATAAATTCATAATAAGGAAATAGTGGAATGATAGTATAAATCAAGGCTTAACAAATTAAATCATCATACTCTCATAATCAAATACTTTTTGGACATAATTTCATCTCAACATCATACACATATCGGATGACATGATCCCATAGCTCATGGACAATAATATAAGATATAAAACCATATTTCTAATTTATGGTAAAACGTGTAAAATCTCATGTCAATGTAATTCAACAAAAATACTGGGCACAAGATCGAAAGGATAATCTTGTTCAAAGCCCCACATACCTAAAAATGGAAGATGAATATGAACTTCCGACTCCGGAACTTTATTCACGAAAATAAAGGGTGCTTCTCGAAGCCCTTAACATGATCAACTCGAATCCCAAATCAATTTAAAATTTCTACGGTTCAATCAAGAGACATAGAAGTATGAAATTTGGAGTAGTGGGGTAGGGGTTTGAGCCTTAGGAAATTTTGGAGAAAAATGAGCAATTGAATGCTCTTAATGGACTTAAATCCATGGTTTACCCGTATGGATTGGAGTGAGAATGACCAAAATACCCTTAAAAATCAAATAATGTCAAATCTGTCCTTTGGTGGACTATTTTGATAGGCTGAAGTAGATAGATCATAATGTTTTTCTCTAATGGCCAGATTGGATGAAAATAATTTCATTGGAAAGAGGACTTTTAGAGCTTTCTTTTAATATATAGTAGCTCACCCAGATCATTATGTACAAGGAGTTATGATCGTTTGAAGTTGACCCTAAAATTCGCCTAGCCTCAGTATTTTTTTCTGCACATTTACTGTTCACCACTATTCACGGTTAGATCGGAATGATTATAACTCATCGCTCGAGTGTCCGTTTTGGATGATCCACATATCGTTGGAAAGATTATTTGATGATCTATGCGATGACGGATTGCATATCCAGAAATTCTACACAAAAAAATTATTAATCACTATAAAAAATAGAATTCAACATATTTTCGTCCGAGATCTTAACGGAAAAAAAATTCCGGGGCATCACAACTATACACTTATTTAGAAACAAAACCACAACTCAAAAGGAGCATTTACCGAGGAATGAGGGAGTAATAAATTTAATGTTTTAGGAATTACATACAATAATAAATAATATTTAATAACAAGGTAAAATAAATAAAAATTGATAAATTATCTATTGAGTTTTTAAATTAGTTAAACATTGTTCGACATGTGTTATTGAACGACAAGAATATTATTGTACATCTATTTTAAAAAAGGTAAAACAACCAAAGGATAAACGAGAAAATATTTATATTGAAGAATAAACACAAACGCATACACAAATTTTATCGGGACAATGAATTAAGGGTGACACAAAAGTTTCAAAATAAAATTGTGGTGGCTCAAGTTTTAATTATTGAGTAGGGGTGATAAAAATTTAATCAAAGATTTAGGAATTTTGATTCATGTATGAGAGTTGCACTCAAGTTTTTATTTTATTCTTTAGTCCATCTATAAAACCCTAATTGTAATAAAAATGAAAGGGAAAAAATTAGTTGTTTCTTCTCTCTCCTCTCTCCTCTCTCCTGTGTTTTCTTTTATTATTTTGCTTCTTCTTCTTCTTCTTCTTCTTCTTCTCGACATTGTTTGTTGTTGTTGCTGCTGCTGTTTGCTTCTTCTTTTCGCCATTGTTCTTGTTGTTGATGTTGCTATTCCCTATAATTTTTTGGACCAATTTTTTCGTATATCACTGGAATTACTTCATAGGTAATTTTGGTAAGTAAAATTAATAATTTTTAGCTTAATATCTTATTTGAGTATATCTGCTATTTTTAAAATAGTGTATCCAATAGTTGTTGTATATGAATTCAACAGTTGTTGGATTGTTTCTACCACTGTTAAAGTGGTTCCAACAGATAATTCATCTACTGCAATAGACGAGCCATCTGCTGTAACAGATAAGCCATTTGTTGCAATAGATAACCTAGTTGTTGCAATAAATGAACTACTTGTTGGGTTCATATTAGAGCAACTCAATCCAACAGATAAGTCATCTACCAACAGATGGCTTACCTGTTGGATTGAGCTATAGAAACTTACATGTTGGATACATGTTCAGAACCAGTAGCTCAATCCAACTAGTAAATAATCTACTGCAATAGATGAGTTATTTGTTACAATTGATGACTCATCTATTGCAACAGATGACATATTAGTTGCAACAGATAACTTTTTTGTTGGATTCATCTTACATCAACTGTAAAGATGGTTCAAAACCAAAACCTGATTCTGATATATAAGCATTTGTTATAATCAATAACTCATTTGTTGCAGATGATGACAAACCTATTGGATTAAACTACTAGTTTTGAATATGCACCCAACAGATATGTCATCTATGGTAGCATATAAGTTATCATTACAGTAGATTACTCCTCTATTTTAAGAGATGCTTATCTATTGAGACAATGATAGTGCATATAATTTTGTTGTTGTACTTAGGCACTCAACTTTATTATACTATCATTATTAATTTTTTTAACAAATTTATTTAGGTAATATTAATGGAGAATTCAATAACAATAGGTGTTGATATCATGGTAAGTGGATCAAGAAGATTAATCAATTTATTTGGCTTAATTCTTGGTTTAATTCCCTAATTTAGTCTCAAATCCCTAGATTCTTGTTGGATTGAATTTACTATCATTTGATCTCGGAATTCACCCATTCTTGAGGATAAATGATCCTTGAGCATAGAAGGACGTGTTGACACTTTCAAATGTGTAATTCTGTAAGTGGACCACACATAGGATTTGACTTAATTTTGGACTCAAAGTATAAAAATACAATATGGGTATCATCGTTCTCGTATTAATGTGTGAATTACTATTTTGATAGCGACGCATCGTGTGAAATCTTCTCTAAAATAGAAATCGTTAATTTAGCAAATTTTATCAAACTTCCTTCGACATCCAGGTAGGCTAATCTTACCTTTCTCTTAGATTGATCTTAATTATAGTATCGATATGATATTGTGCTAGTTTTGGGTTAGGAATTAAGACTTGAAGGTGTATTTTGTTAGCCTCCAAAGTCTATATTTTAATAATAAAAAACTAACAAGTGAATCCTTGTAGAATATTGAAGACCACTGATAAAGGAAGCTTTCTCTAGAAATGGAAGGACATCCAATAACAAGAATATCACGGCACTCAAACAAGCATGGCAAGAGAATTAATCAAATATCTTTGAAATGGAAGGAGAATCACCATCCCAGAAACATGGAAGAATAGATCAATTAGGAAATCAATCAGGATCTAAAAATAAGAAAGAAGGACCCAACCATCACATGGATATCAGGACTAAAAGGAAAGATAGATCACGTCCATATCAGATATGTCCGTGATCCAAAGATGTATATGAACATATCAAATGGATACATTCCTCAATCAAGAAATTAATTTAAATCCTTAATTGAGAAGAAATCTCTTTGGTTTCCTTATGAAGAGTAGCAGCTGAAGACTATAAAAAAAGAAGACCGGATATAGACACTTCTTATGTAACTTCAAGGAGAAAATTCAAAGTGTCTCATTCTTAGTCTTACAAAGCTCTGTAACTTTGGTTTAAAATTGTTATATAAAGAGTAGGATTGATTCAACTTTGTAACATCAACTGAAGCTATGTCACAAGATCAGAAGAGTAAAATAAGTCTTCAGAACTTGTTTTCTATCATTGTATTCGAGCCAATCTTTCAACAATCTAAGGAAACATTGAAACCCAAGGGGAGTGGAGGTAGGCACTACATTAGTCTGTCGAACCAGGATAAATCTGTGTGTTATTACCTTACACTTTGTTATTTACTTAACTATTTTAAGTTTAATCTATTTGTGAATTATTCTGATCTGCAGATGAGTCAACTGTGAGGAGTCAGTAGTCGACTCACAGAAGAAAATTTCAATTCACCCCTCCACCCACCCTCTTGAAATTCAATTGGTATCAGAGCAGGTCTCACAGATAGCATTGCTTAACCGCAAGTGAGCAAAGATCAAATGCCCAGTTATCATATTCCCGGTGCTCTCCTTCAGGATGGTCACTATTCATTAAGACCACCATATTTTAATGGGCAACATTATTCTTTCTAGAAGAATAGGTTTAGGATCTTTGTCCAATCGAATGACTTCCAAGCCTGGGTTGTCATCAAGAAAGGTCCAAAGCTAATTTCAGGACTCAAGGAGAAGTCAAAGGATAAAGATAAAGAACCTAGTAGTTCTGACATAGAGGACCTTCAAAACTTTGAGGTCACAAAAGAATAGGAAGAGGTAATTCAAACTAACGCAAGTGCTATAAGTTTGCTTTTATACACAGTTAGCAGAGAAGAATACGACAAGATTTCAACGTGTGAAACAGCAAAGGAAATATGGGACAAAATGGAGAAACCTATGAAGGAACCACCAAAGTCAAGAAGTCAAAAATTACTACTCTTGTCAATGAATACGAGTTATTCAAAATAGAGGAAAATGAGGATATTGAAACAATGTTCGCCAAATTCAGTAAAATTATGTGCGAACTAAAATCACTGGGGATGATTTATCCTCACAGCCTGTAAGTCCAGAAGTTGGTCCAAAGTCTCCCAAAAACTTGGAAAACTAAGGCTGCCATTATGGAAGATGGAGATCTGTACAACATGACATATGATGAACTACGAGGTAACCTTATTGCATATGAGAAAAAATATATCAACAGGTTTCACAAGGATGAAAAAAAAAACCAGTAGCCTTTAATATTGCTCCAACTTAAGAGAAGGACATTCTGGAAGATGCTAATGGTGAAAAAATGGCCCTCATCAACCGTAGGGTAAGGCAGATCATGAGACAAAGACAACAAAGATCCCAAGGAGGCAAAATAATGATTCCATCAGAAATTATGAACATTGTACTACTGTGGAAAGCCTGTCCACTTCAAATAGAATTATCCAGAATTAAAAAGAAGAACATCCAGGAAGAATCAAAATTTTATATCCTGGAGCGATGAAGATAAAATCGAATAAGAAATAGAAGACGCAAATATATGCTTCATGGTAGCAGGTGAATCTAGCGAGGTAAGACTACACGATTACCATAATTGAAACATTCTTGAATCCAACTTAGATATGATTACTGACGAACTTCAAAAGGTTATATATAATATAACAAACTCGCTCAAGAGAAGAAAAGTTACGAAGCTCGATGTAAATGAAAACTCTAAGTGAAATGATGAAACTGGCAAATAGAAATTAAAGCATGTTGAATTGAAATTGACCTGCTTCATGAAGAGCTTGATGATGCAAAAATAAAATTAAACAATTTTAAATCATCCCCAAGACACAATTTTGTAAGGTCAAACTTCTTCAAAAACCATTCAAGTTCCTCATCAGGGTTGTTTAAATCAGCTAAGAACTTTTTCTCCTATCGAGGGCCCATTTGTTTCATCTGTGGATAAAGAGGGCACAAATCCTACAGTTGTAGGCATAAGACTAAAATTGTATGGGTTTGGAAACCCAAATAAAGTACTGCTAACCAGCAATGACCCAAGACCGCTTGGGTGCCTAAGTAGAATTAATCTTCTTATTTTGCAGGAACATGTCCGCAAAGTCTATAAAAATAAGGGATTAATAGCGGATGTTCCAAAAGTATATCTAGAAAAAAAAAGGTCTCATCTATTTGTACAGAATGTAGATGAAAAATTGTTAGATTCAATGAAAATAACGGAGGCAATGTCACTAGAGTCGATTATGCCCCTTTCAGAGTCGACTTTTCAAATAGAAATAAAAGTAGATGGCACTAACATTAATAAAATCCCTGACGAGGTCTGAATTAAATATGAATTGTCCCTGTTGTTGATACTCTCAAATATTTTAAGCTACCTCAATTCTTAAGAGATTTTTGTGAAACAATCTCTAAAATTTGAAAATCCATTTTAAAACCTTCTTAAAAGGGAGGCAAATTCTCTATGTTTTAAAAAAACTATTGCTCTGTTATCTTTGCTACATGTTTTAACATTATTCCTGATAATTCTAATATTTTCTTTTGAGAATTTTTTCCATTCTGATGAAAGCTTCGTCTTATGAGTAATATCCCAAACGCATGGCTTAGCAAGGAACAAACTTTAGTTGACTCTTAAATAACCAGAGAAGTATGCACAACTCTTGGAAGTTAATGTACTTAAATTCTTTGAATTCTGTGTCAACTACTTGATGTTAATATATCTCTTGAGTTTGTTCCCAGAACGTGTGATAATGATATGCTGATAATCTATTTAATTATTTTGTGTTATCAAGTGATTTATGTCCAAGATCTTGAAGAAAATTGGATCTTATTAAAATCTTTATTTCTTAGAAAAAGATTTGGTATTAATTATTTATGAGTCATATTTTTGGACACAAATCATTTTACTTAGTCCAATTTTATTTTTACCAGAAAAAAGATTTTCAAAAGGAATTAGCATTAATGACTTACGGGTCATATTTTGATCACAATATTTTGTACTTAGCTCAATTTTACCTATTTTACCAAAAAAAATTTTAAAAAGTATCATCATTATTTCATCATTTCCCACGCCACCCCTGCTGCCCCTCACTCTTCCCCATGCTACGTCCTTTCTTTTCCATTAGTTATTTTTTACTTCACGTATCTTCACCTCTCCATTCCTATCCCTTCTAAACAGTCGCATTCCCAGGTTCTCATAATCAGCTCTTTCTCCTCTTCTCTCTCCTCTTTTTAATCTTACCCTTTCTCTCTCTCATGTCAAAAACCCGATCAATGGCTAGCATTTCTAGAATTTCCTCTAATGGTCCTATTCCTCTTTTAGAATCCTCTGATGAGTCCTCATCTCAGTCTATTCTTCTCAAGGGATGATGACCCTTTCCTAGCCTTGTCTCTTCGGTAAAGAAAACTCATTCAAATCTCTCTAACTCTCTCACTCTAAAAGAGATACACCAATTCTAGATGAATCTTCACAAAGAAAAGTTTCTCTCTTTCAAAAATCAATCAATTATTCCTGGTCGTATCATCAATCTCATCCAACTTAAAGATGTCTCCTGCAATGTTAGCCATTTTTTCAAATTTCAAGATCTGTCTCTTCTGTTTCGCCTCTGTGGACTTTTAGTGTATGAAGACCTTGTTCGTATATTTTACACTAATCTTTGAATTTCCCTAGATAGTGGCAAATTCGAGACTCTTGTTCTAGATACAAGAATTATCTTGAATAACTTTCTGTTTGAAAATGTTTTTGACACCAAGTTCTCTGGTGTGGTGCCCTTCATGAACAATAACTAGCCCGAGGTCTTCGAAGTGGGCTTTGAGAAAGCCAAAAATCTTTTATCTGATTCTAACTCTATGTTAACCAACTTTGGTCCTTTGTCTCTCTATTTCAAATATCGCATTAAGGCCCATATTGTTGACACCACTCTGATTCCTAGAAAAGAATCTCTAAGCAACATCACTTATTGTGAGGTCTTTGTGCTATACTGTCTAGTCAAGAAGATAAAAATAAATTGGGAAACTTAGATATAGGAATACATGCTTGAGAGAGAAAGGAAAGCCAATGCTTTGGCCAGTTTACCATACGGACTGCTTATCACCCAAATCCTCTTGTTCTACTCCATCGATATCTCCACTTACCCCCTGTATAATTTGCTACAACTTATGATTCTAGAACTTTCAGAAGCAAGGGATATGTCATGGTGGAATATGAGTGATGCAGGAAAGAGTTTGCCCATACAAAGGCTGAGCCTCCAAAGGTAAGTAAATCTGTCTCTAACCCCTCTGTCTCTTTGATGAAGGAACTTGAAGAATTTAAGCAGCGATTCAAAGCTATCGAGGAACATATCATACAACTCCAAGAGTCTACTTCCAAGATCTTGGACCTTGGGAAAACTACAAGCTCCAACATAAGTATGGTCTGGATGGGGCTTGATGGGCTCAAACAATAAGGAGTCAAGTTGTTCTCTGAGTGCACTCTCACATGGACTTTTGGGTTGTAAAGATACTTTTTACTATCTGACAGTTTCCTTTACTATGCTTTGGTATAACTATCCATGGTTATCTACTGCCTTTATCTATATGGATTGTGTGATGCTCTGTCTGTGTGTGTTATTCTTTTTTTGTTGCTTGTTATTCTTTTTAATTATGCCAAAAGGGGGATAAAGACAGGAAGAGAAGCACCTATCAGTCAGGAGAAGTCGACTGTCGACTTACAAGTCCAACATCTTAATCAACAAAGATACTTACAAGTCAGGGGGAGTAAAGTCGACTGATGCTTACAAAGTCAGGGGGAGCAAGATGACTGATAGGAAAATCAACTGATGTTTACTCATGTTTTTCATTATCAAAAATGGAAAGATTGTTAGCCTCCAAAGTCTATATTTTAATAATGAAAAACTAACAAGTGGATCCTTACAGTATATTGAAGACCAGTGATAAAAAAAGATGGCTCTAGAAATGGAAGGACATCCAATCACAAGAAGATCACAGCACTCAAACAAGCATGGCAAGAGAATTAATCAAATATCTTTGAAATGGAAGGAGAATCACCATCCCAAAAATATGAAAGAATATATAAATCAGGATATAAGTGAAAGAAGGAAGGACAAAACCATCACATGGACATAAATACTAAAAGAAAATATAGATCACGGACATATCTGGTATGGACGTAATCTAAAGTCGTATATAGACATATCAAATGACTACATTTCTCAAACAAGGAATTAATTTAAATCCTTGATTGAGAAAAAATCTCTTGGGTTTCCTTATGAAGAGTAGCATCTGAAGACTATAAAAGAAGAAGACCAAAGACAGACACTTCTTACACAACTTCAAGGAGAAAATTCAAAGTGTCTCATTCTTAGTCTTACAAATCTCTGTAACCTAAGTTTACAATTGTTATATAAAGAGTAGGATCGAGTCAACTTTGTAACATCAACTGAAGATATGTCACAAGATCTTAAGAGCAAAATAAGTCTTCAGAACTTGTTTTCTATCATTGTACTTGAGCCAATCTTTCAACGATCTAAGGAAACTTTGAAACCAAAGGGGATTGGACGTAGGCACTACATTGGTGTGCCGAACATGGATAAATCTATGTGGTATTACTTTACACTTTGTTATTTAATTACATAACTATTCCAAGTTTAATCTATTTGTAAAGTGTTCTAATCTGCAGGCGAGTAGACTATGAAGAGTCAGTAGTCGACTCACAGAAGAAAATTTCAATTCACCCCCTCCTCTTGAATTTTATATTTAGTGTGATTTAAATTATTTAGCATTTAAAAACTATAATTAGGCGTATTTTATATAACTACCCATTTCTTAGATGAAATTTTTATCTTAGTATGCATTGAGACTTGATTAGCACCTCGTAGTAGGATTTGACACTATATCCTAGTTTGGGTAGAATTTTCCTTAGAATGATTTTTGAGGTTAGGAGTGGGCCCACCTAGCCCATCTTCGATCAAAGATAACTATTAGCTCGTTGTAGATTCAATAGGCATTTATACATTATCTTATTTATATTCTAGAGCCAAAGGAGGATTTAGATATATTAGGGCTTATCAAGTGTTGGTACTTGAGAGGTATTAAGACCAGTTCAAGTCCGAAAAATTATGATTATTAAGATTGGTTTGATTCGGACATCATTGATGATCTTAATAATGGTTTAAGTCTGATATTAATGATATTAATTCTGATTCAAGTTTGGCTTATGAGATACTATTTTCGGTTCAAGTTCGACATTGACAGATTACTTGGCGGTTATGGAACTAATTTAAGTATGGTGTTTATGGTATGAAAAGATCCACGATTAAGATTATGAGATATGGGTAGTTGGTGTAATTACATTACTTCTTATTGATTGCATTATGGGGGCTCGTGTTGGATTAATTACTTATATTTGTGTCTTATGAGCTTATGGGGGCTCAGTTATGTTAGAAATAGTTATATTCTCTTTCATATTATTATTTTGATTGTTCAATTCTAGATTTTGAAGCGGTATTCCATGTTTTCCCTTTTTTCTTGACTTAGCTTATTATCTCACATTTTATTATATTTATATTATAATTTAGCTCAGCCGACCGATGATGCCTACTGAGTACCCGATATCACACCCCTTTTTACCAAAAAGATTTGATTTTAAAGTTTTGAAAGGATTTTTATCAGTAAGTGACAGAAGATAAACTATGTTACAAAAAGGAATTTTCACATTTAAACTTAGAGTCGCCACTTGGTATAAAGTTGTTGTGCTAAGTCACCTTTGGAAATCCTTTTTCAAAACGAGTTTGACACTTTAAAACTGATCCACAAATAGAGATTCGAGTTAAGGAATTCTGTTGACCGAGGAGATGGTGTTAGGCACCCCTCAGCCTCGTGGTTCAACCACGGTCGCTCCTGAACTATATCAGTTAGTACGACACTATGAAATGTATAAACCAACAAAACACATTAACAAGAAAACAAACAATCAAAACTCCAAAAATAGTGTCCAGTCCAATTTATTGCAAACCAAAATAAAAATGCTGAAATAAAAACCTAAACTATTCTAATTACCCTGGCTATGCTTTACCCAATACCTCGGGCCTTGATAACGAGCCTCCTTTGCGTACATGATACTTTGGAACATTCCCCGGTCAATAAGTACAATGTGCCTCAGTGTATTCCCCCCCAAATGAATAGAATTTCAATTTTTGCAATAAAATAGAAATTGTACCAAAACATCCAAATATTCAACAATACATAATTCCTAAATTTTCCTACCCAACCTATTGCTTGCCTATTAATTTTGAGATAGCATGATACTATCGCATTCAACAACATCAATATTTGTTCCGAATTAAACCACTAACAATGAATCAAAATCAATCCACATCCACTATTATCAATTTTTCAATTCACCCCAAATTAAAATTTATCAACTCTTCGGTTATCAATTTATTCCTTCTCCTTTCAAATTCAAAATTCAAATCAAGCATCAATAATATACACAACACAAAGAACCAAACATGCTAAGCACGCCAGTCATTCACACCCACAACAACGATCAAAATTTGAATTAAAATAGAGAATGAGTAAGAGGAATGGACCTTAATGTTGCTTTCAATCAAGAATTACTCAGTTAAATGAGATGGAGTCCGTATCAAGAACCTCAAATCAAAACCTCAACATGAACCCAAATCAACAACTTTGATACCGAAGTCTGACTTACTCAAACCCAGTTGCTTGGTCATTGGTGGAATATTTGATCGTTTTTCCGGTGAGTTCCCACTACTAGAACAGGGATAGTGGTGGAAATTTTTGATGAATTTCCAGTGGAAGATCGGTTTTAGTCGGTTGATTTTGAATTTCTGAGGCGGGTTTCATTGGTTTTTAAGATTAATAATATTTTTTGGTAGTTTGGCTGGAGCAATCAGCTAGAGATACTGTTTGCTGTTATTTTTCGGCAAAATTTTGCTGAAAAATATTAGTGTAGTCTGCTTGTTGAAACGCCCTTCTCCCCTTTGTTTTTCTCTCTCAATTCTTTCTAATCCCTCACTGTTTTCTCTAGTTTCTTCCCATATCTCACTTTTCTCCCTTCCTGTTCACTCTCTCCCTACTTTTCTACAATTCTCTTTCACCATTTTTTGATTGTTTTTACCTCTCTCATTTTTCACTGTACAGCTCCCCCTCCTATTTCTCTGTTATCTCTCCTGTTTCTTCACCAATTCTATGAGTATGTGTCTTATATATATATTTCTCTCCCTCATGATCTCTTTATATCTCTCTGTTATGGTGTGTATTGTTGTTTTGCTAGGTGAGATTCTCTGTAAGAGAATTTGTGAGGTGTGTGCGAGTGTGTTTTATTGAATGGAAAAATGGAAGAGTATGTGTGGATTCCCTTTTTCACTGTGTGGGTATCATGTGTGATTGAAAAATGGGATCCTCTGTGTGTAGTCTATAGATGGTAAATAAAAGGTGTATGTGAGTATGTGTAAATTCCTATGAATATTGGTATGTATATCGAGTATTATTGCTATTGAGTGGAAGAAAAAATATGAGGGGTAAGGTGAGGTGACGTGGGGTAGGGGGTAAGTGATGAGGGTGGGGGTAGGGGTGAGGTGTTAACATTTAAGTGGAGAGGTTCTTATTTTTTGTTGAGAATTTGTTATTATATTTTTAGTGGAAGAATCATCACATGGAGGTGAGGTACATGGTACGATAAGGATAAATGGGTAAAAGTTGACTTTTGGGAGGAACAAAATTACGTGTATACATCATGCCCCTCTTTGGATATAAACACAAAGTGTTTTCAGACAAAAAAGTAGACAAGGAGACAGAATTTTGTCTCGACCATTATTCAAAAGAAATAAATAAAAGAAAGGAGGGCAACCGAGTCTTAATTCTGGGCATTATACCTATCTCAAGTTATATAAAGATTAGGTCAAATGTAGTTTCCAGGGTTGAAAGAAGAGGGACTATATTGAGTTGGAGAGTCGAATGAGGTCCCGTTGAGGTTCCAGTCCACGGTTCTATCATTACATCAAAAATTAAAATTACAGGTTAAAAAGATAACTGAAATTACAAAAGTCCTTTCTATACAGCTTCTTCTAATTTTTATCTTGAGCCTTCAATACTTTCTCAAGTAATAACATATTCAATTTTCTTTTAACTGAACTTGCAAATAAATTCTTCTTCCATGCAAAATTTGGTGTTGGAGATGAGCTCAAACATTGACCATGTTCTTTCATGTGAAATTTTCGAACTTTGAACTTGAATTTGAAAATCTTCACCCTACTCTTCAGGCGGGCTCCTGACTTACAATTTCTTCAACTTGTTGCTTGGCTTTCAATTTCTTCACCTTGTTGCTTGACTTTTAATTTCTTCACCTTGTTGCTTGACTTTCAATTTTTCACCCTGTTCTCCAGGCGGGCTCCTGACTTTCTATTTTCTTAATTTGTTGAATTTTAATTTCTTCACCCCATTCTTCGAGTGGACTCCCGACTTGCAGTTTCATCAATCTGTTGACTTTTAGTTTCTTCACCCTATTCTTCAGGCGGGCTCCCGACTTGTAATTTCATCAATCTATTGACTTTCAATTTCTTTACCCTATTATCCGAGCAGACTCAAGACTTACAATTTCATTAATCTGTTGACTTTTGATTTCATAACCCTATTCTTCGAGCAGGCTCCCGACTAGCAATTTCATCACCCTATTCTCTGGGCGGGCTCCCGATATGCAATTTAATCACACTATTCTTCAGTTGGGCTCTTGACTTTCAATTTAATTGCCCTATTCTCTGAGAGGGATCCTAACTTACAAATTTTATCACCCTGTTCTCTGGGCAGCCTCCCGCCTTTCAATTTTATCACCCTATTCTCCGAGAGGGCTCCCGACTTGCAATTTCATCACCCAATTCTCCAGGCAGTCTCCTGACTTTTAATTTCATCACTTTATTCTCCGATTGGACTCCTGACTTATAATTTTATCACCCTGTTCTGTGGGCAGGCTCTCAACTTGCAATTTTATCACCCTGTTCTCCAGGCGGGCTCCCGACTTGCAATTTCATTACCCTGTTCTCTGATCGGGCTCTCGACTTGCAATTTACTCACCTTGTTCTTCAGGTAGGCTCTTAACTTTTAATTTCATCACCCTGTTCTTTGGGGGCTCCCGACTTGCAATTTCATCACCCTGTTCTCCGGACGGGCTCCCGACTTGTAATTTCATCACTCTATTCTTCGGGTGGGTTCCCAACTTTTAATTTCATCACCCTATTCTTCGGGCGGGCTCCCAACTTAAAATTTCATTACTCTATTCTCCAGGCGGGCTCTTGACTAGTAATTTTATCACCCAATTCTTCAGGCGAGCTCCTGGCTTTTAATTTCATCACCTTATTCTCCGAGCGGGCTCACAACTTGAATTTCATCACCCTGTTCTTCAGATGGGCTCATGAAATCTAAATCAAAACTAGAACAAAAATTATCCTAAAGAAAGATTTCATTTTCCAGAAAAGTAAAGTCTCATTTTCTAGGAGGATCCTAAACTGAAGTTTCAAATAACAAGAATTGATTTTTTTGACCCAGTTAATCATCAAAAAAAATTTACAGGTGTGAAACCCAATCACAACTACTTGCAAAAATGCATAATGCAAAGACAAATCAAGACTCTGGTCAATAAATGCACCTCTGAAGGATAAAATTGAATGACCAAGACCAATAAGTCTGTCTCCTAAGATTAAAAGTGAGAGGTTTTAACTAAAAGGTGCATCTTTAGGATTAAAAACTCAAATTAGAAAGTGCACCTCCTAGCCATGAGACATGAAAAAACAAAATTAGAGAGTGTGTCTCTTAGGGGTACAGGATGGTGAGTTTTACCATAATTTTGGTTACGCCTTTGATTTGAAGGTAGCAAGTGTTCCTATTTCATACAAAGAAAACTTGTGAGTTTGAAACATGGTGGTTGGATTGTGACTTTGGATTTTGAGGCGATTGCTCTTGCACTTGTACCATTTAATTTTGCTTCCAACTAATGGAATATGTCATCAACTTGTTGCACCATTGACCCAAACTTTCAACCGATTGTCTTTGAGTTAATGACCCTGAAACTGGATCACTTTCTTAGGCCAATTGCACTCAGAGATGTCATTTGACTAGGGATTCCTGGAAGGATTTTCGCCAACAAGCCTCTCTCATTTTTCTTTATCTCAGCTCAATATTCCCCAATGGTGGTCATGAGGGTTTTCACTAGTAAAACTCTCTCATTTTTATTTTCATTTTCATTTTTCTCAACTCATCAGCGCCTTTTGATGTCCATGAGGATTTTTACTAATAACATTCTCTTGTTTTTATCTCTCTTAACTAACCATCGTCCTATGGTGCCCATGAGAATTTTCACCAATAAGACTCACTCAACTTTCCATAGCCTTATGGTTCTCATGAGGGTTTTCATTAATAAGACTCTTATTTTTTATTTCTCTCATCTCACCATCGCCCTACGGTGCCCATGAGGGTTTTTACCAATAAGACTCTCTCATTTTTATTTTTCTCAGCTCACTATTACCTTGTGATGTCCATAAGGATTTTCACCAATAACATTCTCTCATTTTTTATTTCTCTCAGCTCACCGTCACCTTATGGTGCCCATGAGGAATTTCACCAATCATACTCTCTCATTCATATTTCTCTCCTGATTCCTTATGCTAAGGAAGACAAGTAGTACCCCAAAGTGCGTCATCATATCTATTGCATGCTTAGCCTTAACGTTCTCAAAGATTGATCTGAAGGTCTTTCTTTGATAATAACTTGGCTTTTGGATAGGGTTAGAAAGAAAGGATGGCATGAGTCTCAAATGACACTTGAAGTGAGATGAGATTTATAATTTTTGGAATTGACTTAAATAGCAAAGATTTACTCATGCCCTGATTTCTTTTGATTGGGTAATTCTAAATTGTTCAATTGGTTGGACCGAGCCCAGAGTAGGGTTGTGTACATATCTCACCTTTGAGAGAAGAGAATCATGTGACACGTAGTTCCTATAACTTGTTCTTTTGCTTAATTTTGATTTCTTTTCTCTTTTTTTCTTTTATTGGCTCTTATTTCTGTTTGGGACTTTTCTGACTCTATTTATCTTGACTCTTCTCTTTTATTTCTTTCGACACCCTTTTGTTTGAACTTTTTTTACTCTATTCTTTGCTCGACACTATTCCTTGAACTTTGCTAACTCTATCTTGATTCCAAAAGAGGGTCATGAAAGAAAATAAAACTAAATCTCAAACGGAATAAACAAAGGATGACACAATGTTTGGATAGCAGAATGGAATGTCTTCATCATAACAATCCTTAAAAATGCAAGAACATAACATACAATATGAAAGTGGGAGATGAATCTCATTCATGAGATGTTTTTACTGCACTAACTTAACCTGAACATGTGTGTCACTTCTTCTTCCGCTCCTTTTAAATGTATAACTCTATCCTTGTTGTACACACTTCACATCAGATGGCTCATACTTTAGTGGAGCAAATTTATTTTATTTCTCTTGACAAGAAATCGTGCATCCACTGTTTGACCTATTTAAGATATGTCTTTCAAGTAATGACCAAGTTATTCTTGTGATTCTCAACATGAATGCCTTAATTTATTCATGGAAGTCTTCAGCTTGGTCACCCAATGTCTCAACACTCTATTTATTTTCTCAAATTGATCTATTCTAATTTCGATTCACTTTTTCATAATTGAAATAGATTTTAAGATCTGACTGAAAATTCTGCAAGTATGTCATATCATTAGAACCAACATAAAATGAATAGTGTAAAGAACACAAACAAACAACATAAAATAATAGGAAAAGAGACATTAGATTTTGTTGAAATGAAAGATAGAAGGGTCTGAACATAAACAACAAATAAACAAAACAAGATAGATCCCGAACTACAACCCTGAAATATTTTGAATAACAGAAAGGAAAACAAAACAAACTACAAAAAATCCTTTCTAATAAGGAGAGGAGTGACTTCTCAATTGTTGATCTTGATATCTTAGCCACTAGTCTGCACATCAGCATGACTAGAGCTTTATCCACTGTCAATGTTTTACACCATAATTGATTTATCTTGAATCATATTTTCTATTTCTCTTTTCAAAGAACGATAATCTTCAATACTGTGACCATAAATATTAGAATGATATGCATATCGTATGTAAGAATCAAAATTTCTTGAATATGGCTCAGGAGTGTTCCAATGAGAGGAGTGATCATGCTCCACTATCTCAATCTCTGAAATAAACTCGCATATGATTCCCCAATTAATGTGAAACTATCCCTTGGCTTCTGCCTCATTTCATTGTTTCACTTAGATCAAAAATTAGGACTAGAAGAGTTTTGGTATGTTTGTGGAGTTGGAAGATGACTCTGAGGAGTTGGTGTGCACCATTGTAGGCAAGAAGGGAGTTGAACATATGGTTGTACTTTATATACTGGATATAAAGGTGGGGGTGAAGTATAATGGATTTTAGGAGTGATTATATAGAGCTTGGGTATGTACTTAGGCTTGAGACTGAGGGTAACGACGACGTGGTTTTCTTGGACGTGCCCGTTGTCCATCTACAATAGCGGCTACATCTTTCTTATTCTTCTTCCCGCTAATAATTCTGAACTCTTTTGAATTACTTGAGTAGTTGCTTTCAATGCTACAAAATACATAATGTGACCGATCTTAAGTCCATTCTCTATCATCTCCCCCATTTTGAGGACCTTAATAAATGGTTTCCCTAATGCAGGTAACAAGTGTTGATAATATGTTTCATCCTGCTCTTGAATAAACACCTCCACTATCTTGCTTTCTTTTGTTGGCAGTACCCTAGTAGCTTATTCACGCCATCTAATTGCATACTCCCTAAAATTTTCAGTACTCTTCTTCTTCATATTAGTTAGGGATTTTTGTCAGGAATCAACTCCACATCGTATTGAAATTGTTGCATATATTTGTTATCCAAGTCATCCCAACTATTCCACTTATCAATGTCCTAATCAATAAACCATCTTAAAGCTAGACTTGAAAGACTTTCACTGAAATAAGCCATGAGTAATTCTTCCTTCCCTAGAGCCCCCCTTAGTTGTTTATAATAACATCTCAAATGTGCTACGGGATCGTCATGTCCATCATACTTCTCAAACTTCGGCATCTTAAAGACAAGAGGGAGCCTAACACTGGGAAACATGCATAAGTCTTTATAAGAGATACTTTTGTCCCTCCCCCCCAAGTCATAATTTTTAAATCTTTTTATTAGATCCTAAATTCTCATTGCCCGAACTCTATATATGATTAGTGACAATAACCTCGGTATCTTTGTTGACCATAACTTTCCCTTCGACTTGATGTAATTTGGAGGACAAGCCAAAATGTCACAAACCAACCACCTTAAACTAACTGAACAATAGAAACAATAAATGCGTAAAAGTTCAACATCTTTTTCAAAATCTCTTTTTCTTTTTTTTTTTTGAAAAAATCACCGAACCCTAGAAGGGCACCTACGTATCTCACTCCCAAGAGAGGAGAATCAGGTGTGCGTAGTTCATCCAGATTGGACAATTAAATATTAAATAACAAACTAAACCTTGACTTGAGAGACACGACCTAAGACAGATGATGAAAAATGTTAGTAAAATCTTTTTTTTTTTTTTGGGGGGGGGGGGGGGGGGGGGGGTATTTGACACTTCACATAAAAAATAACGCCAACAACAATGAAAGAAAAATCTTTTCAGCATTTTCATAATATGAAACGAACAAAACTTCTACCATCTTTTTTCAATATTTCTTTTATAAAAACTTCTATTATAAAAAAATCTTTTTGAAATTTTTGAATTATGAATGCATGCTAAAGGAAACAAAAGAAAAATCTTTTTGGTCTTTTATTTTTTTTAAGAAAAAGGCATGCAAAAGGTAAAAAAAATCTTTTGAAATTTTTGATTGTAGAAAATGAAAATCCATAAAGAACTCCTAAAATTATGAAACTTTTTTTTCCAACACACTCTTTTCTTTCTTTTCAAACTTCTCTTTGCCTAAACACGCACTTTCCTCATATCAATTCATCAAATGACCCTGTTACCCTCAAAGATGATACAATTAGCATGTAAGTATGCTTTAGGAGTGAGTCTCCTATAAAGGACCAAGCGGGTCCCGCTAGGTCTCAATATGATGAAGATAAATATGACCGAAAGGCTGACCTAGTCTAGGGTCCACTAATAAGGCTGTTCGGGAGAGCATATAGTCGATAGTAGTTGTGATTGCTTTCCACCTACTCCATACATCCAACGGCTATCTCTGCTAAAATAAGGGTGACTCAACTAAAGTTTGTGTACACGACGTGTACTCCGGGACTTGTTGCAAAAGACGTGACTCAGGGTAATGCATATGATGCAAGATATAAAGTTGTAACACATAAGATAAATCTGTAAACATGTAGCACGTACGCATCCAACAACGATAAAATAATAATACAATTAAAATGTCTATACACCTATAATGTCAAACTAAGCTGATACAACTCAAAAAATAAGCTCAAATTTTGAAAAATTCCCAGCAAAGTCGCCAGAGCTGTCATGCCCCTTTTTTACCAAAAATATTTGATTTTAAAGTTTGAAAGGATTTTTATTATTAAGTGAAAAAAGATAAACTGAGTTTCGAAAAGGATTTTTCACATTTAAACTCAGAGTCACCACTTGGCATAAATCTGGTGTGCCAAGTTACCTTTGGAAATCCTTTTTCAAAATGAGTTTGACTCTTTAAAAATGATCCACGAACAGAGATTCCAGTTAAAGAATTTTGTTGACCGAGGGGAAGGTGTTAGGCACCCCTCATCCCCGTGGTTTGAACACGATCTCTCCATGAACTATATAAGATAGTACGACACTATGAAATGTATAAACTAACAAAGCACATAAACAAAAAAACAAACAAACAAAATAATCAAAACTCCAAAAATAGTGTCCAGTCCAATTTATTACAAATCAAAATAAAAATGTTGAAATAAGAACCTTAACTATTCTAATTTACCCTAGCTATGCTTTACTCGATGCCTCGAGCTTTGATCACGGGCCTCCTTTGCATACATGATACTGTGGGGCATTCCCTGATGAATAAGTACAATGTGCCTTGGGGCAATCCCCGACAAATGAATAGAATTTCAATTTTGTGCGATAAAATAGAAATCATTCAACAAAACATCCAAATATTCAACAATCCACAATTCCTAAATTTGTCTACCCAACCTATCATTTGCATACCAATTTTGAACTAGCATGATACTATCTCATTCAACAACATCAATATTTGTTCTAAATTAAATCACTAATAATTAATCAAAAACAATCCACGTTCACTATTATCAATTTTTCAATTCCACCCAAATTAAAATTTATCAACTCTTCGATTGTCAATTAATTTCTTCTCCTTTTGATTTCAAAATCCAAATTAAGCATCAATAAGATACACACCACAAAGAATCAAACATGCTAATCATGCCGGTCATTCACACCCATAACAACGATTAAAATTTGAAATAAAATAGAGAATGAGTAGGAGGAATGGACCTTAATGTCGCTTTCAATCAAGTATTACTCAATGAAATGATATGGAGTCCACATCGAGAACCTCGAATCAAAACCTCAACATAAACCCAACTCAAAAACTTTGATCTCAAACTCCGATTTACTTAGACCCAGCTGCTTGGTCGTTGGTGAAACATTTGGTCGCTTTTTTGGTGAGTTACCACTACTAGAAAAGTGACAGCGGTGGTAATTTTTTGTAAATTTCCAATGAAAGATCAGTTTTAGTTGGTTGATTTTGAATTTTTGAGGTGAGTTCCGATGGTTTTGGGATTAATAGTGTTTTTGGGTGGTTTGACTGGAGCAATCAGTTGGAGTTACGGTTTGTTGTTGTTTTCTGGTGAAATTGGCTTTATTTTCTGATGAAATTTCATCGGAAAATCTGAGCGTAGTCCGCCTGTCGAAACACCCTTCTCCCCTTTATTTTTCACTCTCAATTATCTCTAATCCCTCACTTCTCTGGTTTCTTCCCCTCTTTCACCTTTTCTCCCCTTCTCTTATTTTTCTCTAATTCCCTTTTAATATTTTTCCTACTATTTTTACCTCTCTTGTTTTTCACTATACAACTCCCTCTCCCATTTCTCTGTTATCTCCCCTGTTTTTTCACCAATTCTATGAGTATGTGTGTTATGTATATATTTCTCTCCCTCATGATCTCTTTATATCTCTCTATTATGGTGTGTATTTTTGTTCTGCTGTGTGAGATTCTCTGTAAGAGAATTTGTGAGGTGTGTGCGAGTGTGTTTTATTGAATGGAAAATTGGAAGAGTATGTGTGGAGTCTCTTTTTCACTGTGTGGGTATCAGGTGTGAATAAAAAATAGAATCATCCGTGTGTAGTCTATAAATGATATATGAAAGGTGTATGTGAGTGTGTGTAAATTCCCATATGTATGGGTATGTATATTGAGTACTGTTGTTGTTGAGTGGAATAAAAAATATTAGGGGTAGGGTGAGGGGTAGGAGATGAGGGTGGGCATAGGAGTGAGGTGTTCACATTTAATTAGAGAGGTTGTTATTGTTTGTTGAGAATTTGTTATTTTGTTTTTAGTGGAGGGATCATCACATGAGGGTGAGGTACATGGTACAGTGAGGGTAAATGGGTAAAAGTTGACTTTGGGGAGGGACAAAATTATGTGTCTACACCCGTAACTTTGATACTCATACTATATTTTTATATATTTTTTATGCAGATCCAAGTACTAGTTATCGCCATTAAAGCTGTGATTGTGTTGGTCCGAGTTTGGAGAGAGCGTGAGCTCTCAGATCTAGAGTTGACCTTTTCTCTAATCTTTTATTTTTGGATAGTCTTTCTATTTTGAGAATGTTGTATATTTGACTTTGATAGTACTCAAATTCTTTTTATGACAAGGCCCAAAATCGGGCCTTGTCATATGGGCATCTCAAGCCCAACTTGAACCGAATATATCCCCATTAATCCAACCTAACCATCACATCAATCCGCAAGTGTCGGATGAACTCCAACCATAAGTTAAGATAGCAGAAGCAAGACTAGTAATCAAAACCTAAACAATGTCTAAACATTTCATTTGCATCAACATACTAATCCAATATACCCAAGTTCACAGTCATCCACAATGCCTCTATACATATCCGAAGTCTATATATATGTATATATGTCAGGACATGCCCCCGACAATATCCAAACCAAGTCTAATACTAGTCTATGACAAGAGATAAAAGAATATAAAATTTATGCCTTCTGAAGTAGGGAAGCTCACCACATCAAAGTCAACACATGAATCGCTTCGATCACCTAGACACTACGCAGGAAGAGAAGAAGAAGTTATGTCTCATATGTCACGTGGGGACATAGCATTCGGAGATTGTTAGAGTTTGGAGCGCTAGCATATAACTTAAGGATAAGGATAAAGTAGAATCATCATTCAAATCAAGTCAAAACATCATACTCAACCACACTTACATACATAGGCATACATGTAGATACATAACATGTTCATGAAGTGCCAAAATGAAAACAAGACTTAGCAAACATTCATGATGCACTCAACATGAGTCATGAAGTGGAGGACTCCGACCTTCCACCCATATAGATTTGTACGTTTCTTTTCATATTAGGAAAAGGACTGTAACCACATGCACCTTCATTGTGCAAGGGACTCTAACCATAAGTTGTCTAGTTAGGCAAGGGACTCTAACCTCGAGATGTATTAAATAAGGGACTCTAACCATAAGCCAGCGTATTTAGGCAAGGGACTCTAACCATAAGCCATCTCATTAGGCAAGGGAATTTAACCACAATCCATCGTATTAGGCAAGTGACATTAACCACAAGACATCGAGACTATCATTAGTCGACATTGGGACTCTAACTCTTTGTCCATACATTAACATCCATTCAATTCCATACTTGAGGACTCCAACCCATTTAACCAATTCAACACTATGTATATCATAAGGTATTTATAGAAGAATTGGCCAATCAAACACTTTAATAGGAAAATGCTTAATTCAATTCAACTTATGGTCATCAAGACCCTTACTAAACAATTTGTTATTCATTAGAATTTCTATACCACACTTAGTTCCAAACACAATTCAAGTTCAATTTCATGTTTAAGGACTTTAACCCCCTTATCCATCAAACCACAAAGTCATCAATCTAATAAATACATGGCTAAAAATGTCTTTTCAATAACATTTACCAACAACTCACACTTATTAGGCCATTTCCCTAGTTCAAAACATCACCAACATGTGACAAGATATTCCTCTTAGATATTTTCACAAACACCTTGTGGTCATGCCTTTAACAAGGACAAAATCAAAGTAGAAATCATCATTCTTAGGGTTACTCAAGACCCATTTGTTAAACCAAAAACAACAAGAACCCACATGTGTAAATCATCACCAATATTATATATAAACACAAGTCTAAGCAAGAGCAAAAATTACTCATCACTAGGCATCAAAAACCTTTGACATTTGATTTCCAAATCACCATTTACAAATCATAATCCATGTTTAAAATATATGATATTTAAGTTAATAATAAGGGAAAGAGTTACATGCCTTAATAAAAGTTAATTCACCAAGGAACTTGACTCTTCTTTGCCTCTAGATAAACACCTCTTGGAACCCTAGATTAAATCTTCCATATTGTATTTTGAGAGAGTAATTGGAATGTTTTGGTCTTAAAAATAATTTTTTAGGAGTCCATAATAAATTATATAGTAAGGGGACTTAAGGTTTTTGGGGTGGGAAATGTCCATAAAGCCCTCAGCTTAAAAGTTAAAAAGTGACTCCCCAGGTGGGAATGACTCACTTAACCAAACCATACCCTAGGGTATGAGTGGTACCCTAAATCATACCCTAGGACTAACCAAGGACCCCTATACTATCCAAGGTACAAAAAAACACACTATCTCGTATCCAAGGGTACGAATGTGACCTCTTGAGTGTGAGGAAAAGGATTAAGGAACTTGGTTAAGTTGAGTTCGGTCGTGTCGCGACACTAAATCAGGCACTGCTTGGGAGGCAACCCAAGTTAAGTAGGTATGTTTTATTTTTCATTTTTTAGTTTTTAATTCACGTATTTTTTGTTTTTGTTGAGTCATAGGTTGATGGAAAGTCTGAGTACCGGAAATCTGAGCTAAGGAGCATGGCGAAGACTAAGTGTAGGGTTCCCTGACCCTCTTGATGTTTAAAGATGCTACTAGCTAGTCCTAGAGGACTTAGAGAGTATTTATATCTCTACTTTTAAGTATACTTTAGGTACAAAGTATATTCTTAAGTGTGGGGTGGTAATGTTGGGTGTATTTATGCACTCTAGTGTTACTATTCTAACTTGTTTAGTCTTGTTTTGAGGATAATTCATGTGCTTTATGTTTGATTTTGATATAAATAAGCATATAAGTCTAAAATATTTGATTACAATGGTTAAAAATGTTTTCAAACAAGTTTGTACTTAATCGAGTCATTTAGAGTTCAATCGAGAAAACTAGTTTTACTAGTTTGAGCTAGGAGTTGTTCTAGTCTATCGCGATGGATTCTAAGATTTTGAATGAATTACTAATGGTTTTATTGTGTATTTATGAGTGGAAAAACTTTTTTATAATTTTCAAGGGTCAATTGAATCAATCCAAGAGTCAAAATAATAAGTTAAAAATCAACGTGGGCAAGCCTAGTCTTAGCTCGAGTTTCTAGTTCGCCATTATGCATGTTGTGTTGTTTTGAGCTCTAAATTGTTGTGTTTAATTCTATAGGATGCTTTTTGAATGTAATATGATGATATATGAAAGATATACAAGCTTCAAAAAAAGTGTAAAAAACTTAAAAAGGCATGGAATGGATCAACAAGAGCATGGGACAAGATTTGACATAAAACGGACACCTTGGCTTCCCCTATCGCGTTGAAGGACCAACGTGCCATGTATAATTCGTATTGACTAACTGTTTTGGGTGACTTATGAATAATTGTGTTCATATAATGCACCCATTTGCCATGTATAAGGCCCTGCACGCGCTAGGGAAAGCCAAGGTGTCCATTTTGTGTCAAATCTTGTTCGTGCTCTTGTTGATCAATTCCAAGCCTTTTGAGTTTTTTACACTAGATTTGAATATTTTATATCCTTCATATATCATAATAATACATTCACCTTACACTAGATTTGAATATTTTATATCCTTCATATATCATAATAATACATTCACCAAGCATACTATAGCATTAAAAATAAAAATTTAGAGCTCAAAATAGCACAACGTCCATAACGACGAACTAGAAACTCGAGCTAAGACTAGGCTTGCCCACGTTGATCTTTAACTTATTGTTTTGACTCTTGGATTGATTCAATTGACTCTTTAACATTACAAAAAAAAAATTTACACTCATAAATACACAATAAAACCATTAGTAACTCATTCAAAACCTTAGAATCCATCACAATAGACTAGAACAACTCCTAGCTCAAGCTAGTAAAACTAGTTTTCTCTATTGAACTCTAAATGACTCGATTAAGTTCAAACTTGTTTGAAAACACTTTTAACCATTGTAATCACATACTTTAAACTTAAATGCTTATTTATATAATCACCACACATAAATCACATGAATTATCCTCAAAACAAGACTAAACAAGCTAGAATAATAACACTAGAGTGCATAAATACACCCAACATCACCACCCCGCACTTAAAGCCATGTTCGTCCTCGAACAAATCTTTACTCTAAGAATCATAAGCTGAGGTTCCACACTTCTACTACATGAAAGACACTCAAGTTAGTACTACAATGACTACACAGAATGCAAGTTTCTGCACTAAGCATGTTATATACACAATTGAAAGCTCATGAACACTACTCCAAAACATCCTAGCCTCAAGAATTGACTCAACACGTGTCAAACTTATGCATATTTATCAATATAAGACATCATACAAATCACCCACATTTATAAACATGTGCCGTCACAATAAGAGAGTTACCCATACTTACTCCTACAAATGCAATTTACAACACAATAGGTATACAAATTGAATTTTGCTCACTCTCACAAAAGAATTCACAAGTTACAAATGATGAACCATATGCTTTCCCTTAGTGTCATACTCCACTAATATCAGAATGATGAAGCTTAAGATTAAATAGGTCTTTTCAGGTTGTAATGCAAGCTAATGGGTGGGTAGGAACTATTTTGGAATAATAGTGGCTATCTTGCCTAAGCACTTTAATACATTACTTTATACATTCAATTCAACTCTAACATCCAAATCACACCACTTTTGTCTACCCCATTCCTTTTTTTGTTTTCACCTCATCTTATTAAGCTCATTCTCAGCACTATGGTGGGAGAATTCTATGCACAACTCATTCAATTTGAACAAATTTTTATTCTTTTAATTACTCAACTCCCTACCACAACACATAATAATTCTTTTGAACACCAATAACTATCATTTTGGGGCTTCGTTTTCACCTTTTCTCCTCTTATTTCTCAAACTCCTTACTCAATTAATTTTTCATTAAAGCTCCTTGGAGCTTTAGATTAAATCAAGGTTTATCAAATAAGGGATTAGGATACATATGAGGTTGTCAAAGAAAAAACTAAAGTGTCAACGGGGCTTACTAGGATTAGGCTCAAAGGTAGGTCAAACGAGGGTATAAAACAAGGTTATCAAAGAAATGCCTATATCATCTCCTAACTCACACTCTTTATTTCTCTTTGCACACATACCAGGAAAGTTCTAGACTTCACATGCAAAAAGGAACAAATAATACCTCACACGCATATGACGCATGCTCAACTCGCGTAGAATCATCACAAACTCCCAACCAAACAATAGCATAAATTCAAATTTTAAGCCAACAAGTACAAGAGTCATAAACATGAGCCTAGAAGTATCAAAAGTAGTAATTCACACAATCAACATGTTTTTACAACTAAAACACTTGCATCATACAGTCAAATATAGCACCAACAAGAATATCTCACTTATTTCTAACACAAAAAAAAAAAAAAATTACCCCTAAAAATGGGAATTTTCCCACACCACTCTTAAAAATATACTTTGTCCCCAAAGAATACTAAAAATAGAGATAGAAATACTCATTGAGGCCTCTAGGACTATCTAGCAGCATCTTTAAACATCAAGAGGGTCGGGGAACCCCACACTTAGTCTCCGCCATGCTCCTTAGCTCAGGTTTACAGTAATCAAACTTTCCATCAACCTGTGACTCAACAAAAACAAAAACTACGTGAAGTAAGAACTAAAAACTGAAAAATAAAACATAACAATTTACCTTGGGTTGCCTCCTAAGCAGCGCCTGATTTAGTGTCGCGGAACGACCTAACTCAACTTAACCAAGTTTTTTTATCCTTTTCCTCAATCACAGTAATCATACACAAGTCTTTATAGTAGGATGGTGTGTTAAGCGATATGTAAACTTTCAAAACCGCCTCTTTATCTTGTAACCTTATTGTAAACATACCCTCTCTCACATCAATTAGAGCTCCTCTCGTTGCTAAAAATGGTTGTTCCAATATGATTTGTACCTATTTGTCTACCTGAAAATCAAAAAAATGAAGTCAGCATGAATAATAAATTTACCAACCTTTATGAGGACATCCTCTATCACTCCTTCAGGATGGGCTATAGTCTTGTTTGCCAGTTGCAACAGAACAAGCTCGGTCTAGGCTTTCCCAAGCCCAATGTATCAAACAAAGATTGGGGAATCAAGTTGATACTTTCCCCTAAATCACTAAGTGCTTGAACCACCTTGTTGTTGCCAATCTGAATAAGAAGAGTGAACTTCCCAGGGTCCTTAAGTTTTTTCGATATCTTTTGAGTCACCACCAGGCTACACTCTCCAGTGAGTGTTACCGCCTCCATATCTTGTAACTTAAATTTATTAGCAACCATATCCCTCAAGTACTTAGTATACTTGGGAATTCCCTGTAAAATATCTAAAAGAGGTAAGTTAATTTGTAGCTCTCTGAACGTGTCAAAGAACTTCTTGAAGCACGCATCTTCTTTTGCCTTTATATTCATCTGTGGGAAAGGCAGTTGTAGGATCTTTTGCACTTCTTCAGCAACTTTTTCTTTTAAGTACTCAGACTTTCGCGACTTTTTAGTAACTTGGTCATTTATCTATTGGGGAGTCAAATCTACATCTACCTCATTAGCTGTCTTTAGAGGTTTTCATTAAGCTCTTTACCACTCCTTAAAGTGATCGCCATAACTTGTTTTGGGTTATATGTATCTCCTGGAAAACCACCTTGAGGCCGGGTATTTAGTGTCTATTGTAACTGCCTTAACTGCACCTCTAAGATTCTCGTGGCTGTTTGTTGGTTCTTTAGATCTACCTATTGAATTTCCATATCTAATGCCAACTGTTCTTGACCAGCTATAAGTTGTTTCAACATCTCTTCCATATTACTTGTGGCCTGATTTCCTTATGCATGTGGTTGCTGAAACTGTTGTTGGTTATTCTATGAGGTATTTAGTGGCTGAGTTTGCCACTTTTAATTGTAAGCATTACCATAATTTGGCCTCTAAACACTGCCCACAAACATCACTAACTCTGAATTTGTAGCACACATGGCCGCAGAATGACCACTATTTCCATAAATCTCACACCAATCACTGGTCTGCTGAACTGCATTAACTATGGTTGTATGTTGTGTAGCTCCTAATTTCGAGCTGATGAACTGAGTGTTTATCAAATTTTACAATGCAGAAACCTGAGCTGATAAAGTGGTATATTGGTTCACCTCTAACACACCTGCAACTTTCTTCATGGTACCCCTAGAATTACCGTGCCACTCTATATTTCCTTGTGTGCTATGGTTTAATAAGGTGTATAGCTCATCATAAGTCAACTCTAACACTTGACCACCTGCAGCTAGATCTAGCAAAATTTTTGTGTTATGGTCAATTGTTTCTACAAAAGAATGAGCAGGCACCTCATTGGACTATTAATGATGTGGATCGTCCTGAAGAAGTGCCTTGAACCGCTCCCAAACATAATAGAGGTTCTCGTCTGGCCTCGACTTGAATCTCATAATCTCACTATAAAGATTTGCAGTCTTGTCAGACGAAAATAATCTGATAAGGAACTTTTTTGTTAAGTCATCCTATGATGTGATTGAATTTGTTGGCACAGAGTTCAACCACCTTTTAGCTTCCCTAATAAATAAATAGGGAAAGAGTGTCAACCTCACATAATCAGCATTCACATCTGTCGGAATGAATGTCTCAGTAAGCTTAATGAAATTCTGCAAGTGGACCTGTGGATCTTCATGTGCAAGACCTATAAATTGTCCATTGCTAATCAACAGCTACACAATATTGTTCTTTAACTCGAAACTCCTTCCAACAGTTGGTTTCTGAAAAGGTGAGGTAAGATTTGTTGAAAGTGGGATTTCCACTTCTTTAATTGCCCTGCGAGCTGCTTATTTGTCAGCCATGAGAGCAGTATTATCTTGATCTTCTTTGATTTGCAAAATACGAGGGAGAAAGATTATTTCTCTCCTTCATTAATGGAAGAGTTGCTCAGGTTCAGGGCTTGGTTTAACCAATTCCCGAGCCCTTGCCAGTTTACTACTTTGAAAACATGTTTCCTGCAAATACAAAAATAATAACAAACATAAAACACCAAAGAAATCTAAAAATCAAAACTAAAAATAAAACCATTGCCAAAATACAAGTCCCCAAAAACGGCGCCAAAAACTTGTTGCGCACACTCAAGTGTACGTGGCCTCACAAGTAGTAAAGTGGCCCTTTCACAAGCCAACTATCAATCCCATAGGGACTTGTGTTACAAAAACTAACAAATTCCAATTCAACTATTGAGATTAATTAGGTCAATGTAACCAAAAGAGTTTTAGAGTTGTAAACTAAAAATAAAGAAAACAGTGTAAAAAAGTGAGAGCTTGGACAATCAATAAAGAGAAACCCGGGGTTAAAGAACGACGGACAATCATACTACGCTATTGAACTTCATTCGTTAACTCTCTTATCTTGGTTGTTGACTCATAGGGTTAATCGCATGATCATAGTCTCCTGACCTCTAATCGCTTACCTAACTTAGATATTACAACTACAGCATTGAGCGGGGATATAATAATCCAATTAGGTTCTTAAATCTATCATCCTACATGTGAATCAAGTAAGGCTTCTAGGTATCCCTATCCTTAACGTTAATTTGAATTCCTTATTTCATAAAAGAATAAGAACCTGACGTTGTTTATCCCCACGTTCTATCTTCCTATTTCCTCTCTCGAGATCATAA
Source organism: Capsicum pubescens (assembly GCA_030864215.1). Lineage (NCBI taxonomy): Eukaryota > Viridiplantae > Streptophyta > Magnoliopsida > Solanales > Solanaceae > Capsicum > Capsicum pubescens. Next base: position 105,005,006 of record CM061545.1, on the reverse strand, counting down.
GGTTGACAATATATGTATTCCAAGGATGATAAATCCTTAAAATAATTAAAACAAGGATGAACAAATAACCAATTATTATAAAAAAATTAAATAAAATTAATTCAAAATGATAGTAGTCATGTTCTCGGCTTTAACCCCAGAAAGGGGGCATTTAGCCACTAATAGTCACAACTGTAATCAAAATTCTTGAATACATGATTAAAACCATAAAGAAGCTAAATTAAAGAATGAAAAAACCTAAAAGTGAAGATTCAGCAGCCTCCTCAATTGTCCAAGATGTCACAAGATACATACAAACAAGTACAAGTGTTGTATTTATAGTATTAGATTTTTGGCCGTCGATGGGAAGAGTAACGCGCCGCGTTGAATATCGCGTTGAAAGACCAATGCACTGTATCTAATTCGTGTTGCCTCACTATTTTGGGTGACTTCTAAAGATTTTGGTGCATAGCACGTGCCCATTGGCAATGATTATGGTCCTGCACGCCCTAGGCGAAGCCAAGGTGTCCGTTTTATGTCAAATCTTGTCCCGTGCTCTTGTTGATCCATTCCAAGTCTTTTTGAGTTGTTTCCACTTGATTTAAAGCTTTTATATCCTTCACATATCATCATAATCCATTCACCAAGCATCCTATATCATTAAACACAACAATTTAGAACTCAAAACAACGCAACATCCATAACGGCGAACTAGAAACTCGAGCTAAGACTAGGCTTGCCCACGTTGATCTTTAACTTATTATTTTGACTCTTGGATTGATTCAATTGACCCTTGAAAATAATAAAAAAGTTTTTACACTCATAAATACACAATAAAACCATTATTAACTCATTCAAAACCTTAGAATCCATCGTGATAGACTAGAACAACTCCTAGCTCAAGCTTAGTAAAACTAATTTTCTAGATTGAACTCTAAATGACTCGATTAAGTACAAACTTGTTTGAAAGCACTTTTAACCATTTTAGTCACATCCTTGACTCTTATATGCTTATTTATATCATCATCACACATAAAGCACACGAATTATCCTCAAAACAAGACTAAACAAGCTAGAATAGTAACACTAGAGTGCATAAATACACCCAACATCAGAATGGTACCCTAAATTGTATCCCAAACCATACCCAAAATAGTTTCAACTAGGTCAACTCAATACTTCATACGATTAGGTAGTGTATGACTCGTACCCTAATGTACGACCATGGGGAGGCTAAGTCATATCTTGGTCAGTATGCTATCAACCTAGACTATCCAACATACGAGAGGGGAGGTCTTAGATATATCCCAGGGTACGACTAGTACCCATGGGTCGTACCCTGCCAGAAACCTCAAACAAGGGAAATTTTTCTATGGGTCCAAAGCCTATGTGTTTCATCTGATTAGAGGCTCTTGTATCGATCTTACTAGGTCATGGAATTTTATTACTCTTTGCATTATTCCTCTTCAGTTATATTATTGTTCTCATGATTTATATCTTATAATTCATTTACTTTCATAATTTTGATTTTGATGTCATTTTCTACCAACTATCCCATTATTATATTTTTGGACTACGAATTGAATTACCTACTGGTGGAATAAAGTAAGTACCATCATGACTCGTGAAATCAGGTTGTGACATCTGTTGCAATAGATGTCTATATTTGTTTAATTATATACAATAGATGAGTCATTTGTTGCAACATTTATTTATATCTATTTGATTCTTTCCAATAGATGAGTCATCTACTGTAATAAATATCTCTATTTGATTATTTTCAATAGATTAGTCATTTGTTGTAACAGATGAATATATCTATTTGATTATGTCCAACAGATGAGTCATTTGTTGCACCAGATGTCTATATCTATTTGATTATGTTCAGAAGATGGGTCATCTATTACAATAAATGTCTATAGCTATTTGATTATTTTCAACAGATATATATGTGGAGTTTGTTAGAAATAATCAAATATATTAGGCATCTACTGCAATTGATGATTATATTTATCTGATTAGTTCCAATAGATGAGTCTACTGTTACAATAGATACTGCATCTGTTGTAATTTTTAAAATTAATAATCCATTTTTAGTAATAATCCAATATTTTTTTAAATCTAAGAATAAAATAGAATTTATGAAAAAATAACTAGACACTAATTTAGCATAAAATATTGTCATCACAAATTATATAGTATAATTAACTAAAGATACTAAAAATAAAAAATTGTTATGTTTTCTAGAAATTATTAATCATAAGTCAAGAAAGTTACAATCCAAATCAGGGCTCCAAACTCTTACATGCTACCCTAGCAACCCAAACCTCTTGCATCCTTGAAATTGTATTGTCATTCAATTTGGTCTTGAGAGTTGTCATACCAGTGTCGGTTATCAAATGCTCAATAAATACAAGCGAGTATGACCCGCACGCGGTACCAGTCTCATTTTTTAGAAAGTTTTATTTTCGACCCTCAAAAGTCCATCGTTTATTGAGCAACTTTTCTGACAAGTGATTCATTATGTCACTTTGCTTCAACAACCTTAGAAACAACTCCAATAAAGTCTCCATGCAAATTAATTTTCAAAACTAGTATGTTGAAGTCATAAATATTCATGACTCCCTCATTCATGATGATCTCAACAGTCACAAATGTTTTTTTCTATAAGATCATGACTGTAAGAATTCTCTTTGCCCTTGTCCATATATGGCACCCAAATATGGTGTCTTCCCTCTACAATAATCAATCATGTCTTTATCTCATTCAAACTCAGCAAGCAACTCAATTTTTTTTCCATCGGGAGTTGTTGCTTCTTCGCTGAGTTTGTTGTACTTGCTTAAGAAATTACCATAGAAGTTGAGGTCTATGATCCTATCTCTAAGATCATAGTAAGTGAATTTTTGTTGCCTCTCCCACATAAGGTAAACAATTTCATCAACATACTAATATAAGAATACAATTTGAATAAATTAGTAACTTATTATCACAATTGAAACGTTGCAACAAATGGAAAATCTATTGCAACAGATAAGTCATCTATTGTATAAGTTCTCTGAACCTGTTAACAGATTGTCAAATCTTCTACAAACTAATATAATATATGGTAATCTGTTGTAATAGATGACTTATCTGTTGTGACAGATGGGAAATTTGTTGCAACAGATAAGTCATTTTTTGCATAAGTTCTTTAAATTTGTTAACAGACTACCCATCTTATGAAATAGATGGATAATCTGTTATAATAGATGGATCATATAAATAAAGATACCAATGGAATTGAACAAATAGAATGTGAGAAAAAGTAGCTTACCCAGTTTAGCTACCAAACATCCATACTAGTTATGTCTTTCATATTTTTTACACCAAATTTATGCATGGAGTAGACTTCAGGATCTTTTTTTGATTTCATCATTGTATTTAACTTAGCCTTTTTTGTGGATTTCACCAAGTTGTAAATATTCACCTTCTTTAGCTTTCCCTACTCTCATGTGGCCCTTGGAAGTTTCTCAATAGTGCAAGGAAAAAGAGTTGTAATTTTTCTTGATTTAATATCTGATAGTACTTTAGAAATCACTTTTTCCTTGTCTTAACCTCCAATGGAGTGAATGGCTCTGTAGTCGTCCTCTATGGAATGACATCCCTCTTTGATATCAATTTCTTAACAACAATGCATCAATAAACTTAATTAAGTTCTCATGTTTGTCCTTGCATTCTTTGTTACAATTGAATATGATCTAGCGGAGAAACCAAAAGAGGTGGTATACCCACTGAAAGGGTGTATTCACCATATCCACCACCAGTATGACCATCATCATGGTCAACTCTCTTTTAAAAAAAATTATGAGCATCATCAACATGCTCATCACCATATCTGACACCAGTATCACCAACACCACTATCAATACCAACATTAACATCAAAACCCAAATTTATTGCAGCATCACCAAAAAAACTCAACAATAAGCTCAGCAAGAACAAGCTGACCTTCCCTAGGTGCTTCTCTTTTAATAGTTGTTTCTCCATCAAATTTTTTTTTATCAAGTTCATCTTAGGATCTAATTTTATGTTAATAATTCCTAGAGTTAGAAAGATAAGCATTACCAATTCTTGCTCAGTAGGGACAAGCCAGAAATGCACAACCTCTAAATAAAAGTAGATATACTAGTAATAGATAGGTAACCAGTTGCAATATATGAATTATATATTACAACAGATAAGACATCTGTTGTAATAGATTACCCATTTGTTACATAAGTTTACAGTAGATTGAGTAATTTATTTATAGGTTTAGAGAACTTATGCAACAAATGGATAATCTATTGTAACAGGTTATCCATCTATTGAAATAAGTTACTCATCTGTTACAACAACCTACTCATTTGTTACATAAATTGTAGTAGATAGATAATCTAGAAAAAAAAGTTACAAAAGATAACTTATCTATTACAATAGATAAGTAATTTATTGCGACAGATGAGATACTTGTTGCAACAAATAAGACATTTATTGTAATGTTTTAACTTGGTAACTTGAGTAAAATTATTCTATTTAAAAGAAGACTTACTGTATCATCGAAAGTGATAAAGAGATCAAGGGGATTCATTCTTAGGTTGTTCTTGACAGACTGCCACCTAAGAATCCTTGGATGAGAAACCTCTTCTAAATAGTCCTGATTTGTTGTTGGGGATGTGGAATGACTTCAAATGTCCAAACCTAAATATGTAAACATAATGCAAATAAAAAAATAGAATAATTATTCAATAACATAAATTAATGAAACACTAAAGATCTAAGGGTGAAGTTTACCATGAAAACCTAAAGAAAGTCCTATAAGTTGATCTTCTTTGGAGATAACTTTGTCAAAACGTATTTGACAGTCAAGAAATTGCTTTCATATCACATAAATAATTGTTAAATTCCTTTAAATTTTGAGGAAGCATCAATAATTTAGGTTCTACGACTTTGTAGGTGTATCTGGCCCATAAAATAAAATGCACAAATCAAACTAACCATAATGGCTCTTTGTGTTTCTTCAAAAACTTTTTATTCTTGAGATAAAGTATCAACTGTCTGGCTTTGTATCTAGGACCAACAATGGCCAACAACTCATTTATTTTGTCTTTGCCTTTATTAATTAAGGTGGATGTCTTGGTTAGTGTATTGTCTTTCTTTGATGTTTTGGCTGATTTAGGTGTCTTGTTTGCCTTTAGCTTTTTAAGGGTGTTACTATGGGAAGAGGTTCAAAAGAAGGATAGCATCTCAGTCCAGTCACTATGAAAAATTTCTTCAGGTCAAAACAAATCGGCATGCCACAATAGTTTTTCCATATCTCGTCCATCTTCTTGGCCTCATCCTTCATAGTTTCAACATCTTCAACCATATGCTTGATCCTGCACTTGAGAAGAACATACGCCATGATCATTTGAAAGCATATGTTATTATCTTTCGACAAATCAAAAAAGTTTTCAAAATAGCTGGACTTAAAGTAATCCTACATTTTTTCATCCCTTGATTTTTTTCTAAAATCATCAAAAGTTTTACCTATGGCTGATTTAACAAAAAAAATCACCAGACAAATTTATAGGGTTATCTATAGACATCTCCACTTGAAATTTGTCAATATTAAAAGTTTTAACAAGATCATGTTGGAATTTCAATCTACGTTCACAATCGATCGGCAATACCTCAATATCATTATCAACATTACCAACAACTATTTTCTCTTCATCCTCTTTTTTATTTTCCTCTTCAGTCTTCCCCACTTTCAGCATAATCTTCTTTCTCACTTTTTTTAATCTTCTTTCTCCTCATATTCTTTCTCACTTTCTTTTTCATCTTCATTCTTACCGTCCTCCTCATCTCTTTTATCACTTTTTTCATTGTCTCCATCTTCACCATCTCCATCTTCTTCCTCATTTTTTATTTTCATCTTACTCCTCTACAAATTTTTTCTCATCTCTTTCACCTTTCTTTTTTACATTATTTCTAGATATTTTAACCAATTCTCCTTAAATATTTCTCTTTTTGTACATCTACAGGTGATAACACTTTATTTATTTGTGAAAGAGTTTGTTCAACAAGTTCTTCTAATGGTGTTTGTAATTTAACTATTTTACTTGATTTATTAGAATTGATCCACTTTCTTTTCTTTTGAGAGTCATTTTACCTACAAACAAGAAGAAGAAAAAAAGATTATAATTAATTTGTGCATCACTTAAAAAATAACAATAAATTTAATAAATACAATATATTACAATAATATTTCCAACAGATGACCCATCTACAGATGATAACACTTTATTTATTTGTGAAAGGGTTTGTTCAGCAAGTTCTTCTAGTGGTGTTTGTAATTTAACTTTTTTACTTGATTTATTAGAATTTGATCCACTTTCTTTTCTTTTGAGTGTCATTTTACCTACAAATAAGAAGAAAACAAAAAAGCTTACAATTAATTTATGCATCACTTTAAAAAAAAAAATAATAAATACAACATAATACAATAATATTTCCAACAGATGACCCATTTGTTGCAACATATGAGTCATCCATTGGAAGGAATCAAAACAAGTTTGCTAATGCTTTGCTTTCTTCCAACAGATGACCCATCTGTTGCAATGGACGGATCATCTGTTGGAAGCAATATAACAATAAACCAACAGATAATATAGTTATTTTCAATAGATGCTTAATATGTTTCAATAGATTCTTATTCATTGCAATATATTATACGAAATATTTTTATCATACACATATATTAACAAGAACACCAACACCAATAAAAAGTTATATCACACCAAGAACTCCACTACAATACCACTAACAACAAGTTATATCACCACTTGAACAAAACCAATGTTTTCACTAATACAACAACAGCAGCAGCAATACCAATAAAATCAATAAAATTAAGAAAATCAAGAACACCAACAGACACCACCAGCAAAACTAAGAAGACAAACAACACCCACCACCAAAAAATATCAAGTAAAGTGATCCATTACAAAAACACAAATAATAAGAAAAAATTATCACAGCGGTTATCTCCAAAAAAATTAAAACTTAAATTTCATCACTTTTACAATAATGCTCGTAAAAAAGAACAACAACACCAACAATAACACCAACAGAATTAAGAACACCTAGAACACAAATAACACCGACAAAATAAATAACACCAACAACGCCAACATTTATCAAGTAAAGTGATTCAAATAATAACACAAACAACAAGACAAAATTATCACAACAGATGTCTCTGAAACAAGTAAAAATTCACGTTTCACTATTTTTACAATAATATTTTAGAACGAGAATAAGAACAACAACAAAAAAATGATATTTCACTCAGAAAAAGATACCACATTTATATTAACTATCACATTAAGAGAACAAATACAATAAATTAGGATTTTCTTGAGTTCTTTTTTTAGTATTAAATCTCAAAATTGTTAATTCTATTTGAAGAGAATACAATTGAAGTTCTTCTTTTTCTTTAATAACTAAAAAACTCTAATTTTGTATAACCAACAAAAAGAAAAGTTCTTACCTACAAAGAGAGAGAAATTGACGACTACAAGAGAAGAAGAAAGGATGAAGAAGTCGAATGTTGGTGCTCAAACACTGATAGTCATCGGAGATGACAATAACGTTGCTCTGTAGTGCTATCGATGACAATCTATTGGCAAAAAGTAGAAAGGAGACATTTGAGCTTTTCTAGAGAAAAATTACTATTTAAAAACTGAATGAGAATAATGAGATGAGAATAAATGATTGATTGTTTTATGTTTATTACTGTAATACCCCGTACTCTTTCTTAGCTTGAAATCGTCTCAAAAAAATGTTAGAAGCTTTCTTTAAAAGATGAATCCGCCTTTGTACATGTGATATTTTTAAGATTTTCACTATTTGTCAAGTGGGAAATTCAACAAGCTTTCCATCTATATAAGATTCGCTTAAATCTGATAACAGGTAAGAAGTTATGGTTATTTCAAGTTTCCATCGTAAAAAAGTGCCATATTGGTCAGTGGCGCGCCGCGCCACAAGCTAAAATGGCAATTGTCCTTTTCCAGTGTCTCAGCACGATTTCCCCTGCATCGCACCAAACTTCCTGGTCACAAAGGAAGTGGCAATGCGATGGCTCCGCGTCACGCCATCCCTCAATTTCCCAGTTGTCAAATTCTAGTGACACGGCGCGATAATGCCGCATCGCGCCAGGGGTCCAATTCGAGAAATTTTCACTGAAATTAAAAGACGCGTTCAGGGTTAAAAGGGTTAATTTTCCACCCCTATTTAATCCCTTTAATACGAGATTCAGCTATTGGGAACCTAAATTATACTCTCTTCTCTCAAAAACCTCTCAAGAACAACCTAGGGCTTTTCATAGAAGATTCAAAAATCAAGAATTTCCTCTGTCAATCTTCGTGTATTTATGAACCAAGGTATGCATAGTGTTCATTCATGGATTCCTTCCATCCATGAAGCTCAAGAACCTTGTTTTATCTATAAATAATGGTATTTATATTGTGGGTTATTTGTAATCATGTTGTTGACGTTGATTGATTTCAAAGTTGGAATCTTTATGTGTTTTTTTGTGATATTATGTTAACATGAAAGATAAAATCCATGAATTTAGTTGCTTGTGATGTGTAATCTGATGATTTCACCTATGCCCTAAATTGTGCATGCAAGGTGTTTGATAAAATGCTTGGAAGAGTAGAAATCATGCCTTATAGCCCAAAACATAAACTAAAAGTGACATGCTTGTCATCCTCTTATGTTTATATGATTTTCATGCTATCATTGTGAAATGTGTATGTTGTTGGAATGCCCATGATATTATAACATGAGATTATGATATGATTATAAGCATTCTTATCCATGTTAGATAGTATGATAACCATGTACTTCGTAAAATCCCCAACTTATTATATTATGGATTGTTGATGTTGGTCATGTATTCAAGAAAGTCAGGATTTGTCAGTTTCCTTCCGTCGAGTATTGGGGGTACTTGTACCCAATAATTTAGCTGTATGCCTAGAGCCAATGTCATGTTTTCAAGATATTCTCAGTCAAGCCATGTTCAGTAGAATTTAGTCAGTCTCATGACTCAGGAAAACTCAGTAATCTCAATAATATTCTGTCATTCAACGAAACTCAGTTAACTCAGTCCAGTTCAGTTCAGTAACCCATGTTCAGTGTCTATTCAGATGGGAGTAGAAATTAGCACTGAGTAAATGATATGGGAAAAATGGTCATCTTATCTTTTGATGACATCTTTAGAGGCCAACACATATAGGCTCAATACTTGGTCACCTCGAGGATACGAGAACATGCATGGAGGACCCATTTTGAGCATGCTATTAAACAAACCCGTGTATGGAAGATTGCATGGGGGCTTACATTTGATGCCAATTCGAGACTACAAATTTTGATGTGTGACCCCATGGTTGTGGATCATTAAAGAAGAACCCTTCATTAAGGGTATTTTGGGGTTTGCACATGTGAAAGAAAAAAACCATGACCTCCCATTTCCTTAAGGGTATTTTGGTCCATTATACTATGTAATAAGTTAGGCTATATATAGTCTCTTATTAGGTCTTTTCTCTTTAGTTTATGAAAGATGAAAAATTAAAACACTTGAAATCCTCTCTCTTGAGAGTAGACCACCTTAGTATAGTCTTAGTTAGGACTTGGAAAAGTCATCCTTAGTATAGGGCTTGGAAAAGCCAATATTGTTCTTTGCTTGGAAACGGTGGATCTTGAGGTGAGTCAATTACCTTGGCGGTCACCGTAAGAGTGTGGTTTTAATTATTACATTCATTAGGTATTAATGTTGAAATATACTTGGCTCTTAATCTTGTAATAATCTTGGTCTCACTATCTATCCTTTTATTATTTTGCAAATCCATGTGTTTTTGTGTTTGTCATCTTGTACCCCTTTGTGTTGCTTGTTCTTCTCACGTTTTGTGGAATATTTTGGCATCTTGGTGGACTGATTTGTATCATTTGGTATCAGATCCATCATTGATTTCGTTCCCACGAGATCAATCTTGGGCTTGCTATCTTGAAAAATCACAAAAATAGTGTTGGAAAAAATGAAAAACGCAAAAAATAAAAGTAATTTGTCCCGTTTTTATGCTTGGGCCAAGATTTGAGGCTTGGTTTTATTGTATTTTTTTGTGTGTTTTATTGTTTATAGTGTTAGTCCATTCTTCACTAACACTAATAGAGTCTACATCTAAATTTTGTGCTAAATCCAAGTGGTTCTTGAATGTTGGAAGGTTGTTGATATTGTTGTTGAAGATTGGTGGCTAGAAAAATATTTTTTTGATGTTGTTGTTGAAGATTGGTGGCTGGAAAAATTTTTTGTTGATGTTTTTGTTGAATATTGGAGCTTGAATATGTGTTTTTGATGTTTGGGAGGTCCAACGTTAACCTTAGAACTCCAAGATTCAAAGTTGTGTTCTTGGTGTTCTTCAACATCTTCATATCTTATTGTAGAGAAAGTGGTTTGTTTGATCTAAAATCAAACAAGAAAGAAGGTGTGGTCTTTTTAGTCTTGAAACACATTCCAAGACTATTATAAAAGAAGAAAGGGGGCCAAAAGGCTTTCAAAAGATCTTACTACCAAAAGAGAGAAAGAGGTCTTCCGAAGACCTACAAAAGAGGAAAGGGGGACAAAGGCTTCAAAAGGTGTTTTGCCAAAAGGGTGAAAGAAAATTCAAGCCTTTTTTTTAACATTGAAAGCCTCTAATTCTGGTTGTTTCCCTCCCAAAACCAAAAATACACTCTTCCAATTGAACATTGATCAATACAAATTGAAAAAAACAAAAAAAATTCTCAAAACTTTCGACAATTTTCAACAACCAATGAGAGGCTACCATGTCATCACCGAAAGTGCTTAAGCTCAAAAATTTTAGATTCTTAGTTTCATTTTATTGTTTCATTAGTTTCATGTCTTGATTCTAGAATTAATTAACAACTAGTAATCACCTACTTAGTTGTAGATTAATTGTTGAATCTGTTTCTTTCATGTCTTCGTTATTTATGTGTTTTTGTCATTTTTAACTCGTAGTAACTTCTTTGTTTCAAGTTTGTAAGTAAATTTTATTTTTGTGTCTTGAGTAGATCAAACAATAATCCATTCCGACCGCCAAGTAGAATTGACATCCTATTGACTACCGGAGTATAAGCAACTTTCAATATTCACCGCTCCAATTGTGAGAATCACAAAGGTGGGTGTATACGAGTGTTGGTGAGGAGCTTTTACTACTAATCTTGTTTGTTCATTGTGTAGGTACAAAGGTGATATAAGGGGAACATGTCTTCGATAGAAGGGGATTATTGTGACTACAACATGGGAGACTATGATTGTAGTGAGGGGTTTTATGGCTACCAAGTTGAGGGAGATTGCGGAGGCTATGAAAATAGCCATGATCAAAACTTGGGCAGATTTGAGAGTTACGGTTTTGAGGGAGAAAATAAGGTGAATGAATTGCCTAGTGCTTATGGTGAACTTGGAGATGATATAGGACCTCGTGATGGATCTTATGATGACATTGAGGCATGTGAGGAGTCTTACACTTCTCACCCCAAACCTAGATTTGGTATTAGGTATAACTCTTTCGTTCGTAAAGCTTATGAGAGCTATGATGAGAGTAAACATAAGGAGTATGAAGATTCATATCCTCCACCTTGTAGTACTTCATATCAAGGTCGATATAGTGTGAATGGTTATACTAGCTTTAGTGGAGGTTGACCAACGAGAAGAAAAAGGTATGCATCTCCAAAACCAAGAGGTACTCATATGCCTTACAATGTTGATTCGAGAAGGAGTGTACACTCCGGAAAGGTGACCATTTGTGGGATACCGGGCTGCCTCGTTGTGTTAAATTATAGGTACTATAGAAACTACATCCTTCCATCCACGGTTGACTACTTGGGGTTGTTTCTCGAGCCTTTACTTGTTCCATATTTCTTGGACGGGTTTAAGGTTACCGAAAGGATCAAAGTTATCTTCTCCCAATTTGAATACCATGAGGAGGTGTGGTGCAATATTCTTCTATTGACATACGGTCATGTATGCTTAGGTGCCAATTGGTTTGCACAACATAGAGTTCCAAGTGTGCAAAATAGGCCTAATATTGTAAGAGACCGGTGGGGAAATCACCTCATGACATACATGCTGCCCGAGCCACAAAGAGAAGTGAATACTTACTCCAATCCAAATGTTTATGAGATACAAAAGACTGAGAGGAGTAAGGATGTGCAAGGTAGTAATCTGAGAGTGAAAAAAGGAGAGGTTGTGTGGAGCGAAGTGAGGGATTGCCACCAAACCGAGCTAACATTATTTGTCCTTCTATTTCTAAGGACATTTGTGTAGGTACCAACATGGCAAGTGAAGGAGAGCAATGTCGAAGTGAAGTTGCTGCCCAAGCTTGTGGAGGACCCTCACAACATAGCAAAAGAGAGTCGACTCAAGAACTTCAAGGTAAAATAGCTAATTCTTACACTTTTGTGCATGTGAATGATAATTGTATGGCTAGTAGCCCATTGAGTGTGAGTAGTAGCTTACTTACTTGTGATTCTAATGATTCTTTGCCTTTTATTGATGATGTACATGTTGTGAGTGTAGATACACTAGTTGATCCTATTGATGACCAAATTGACTCTTCTTGTAAGATCAATTTATGTCCACCTAGTGTTGAAGACTATATGTTGAACGAAAGTACATCGTCTTGTGTAATTGGTGTTGATCAACCTATTTGTGAAAATTGTCCACCACTTGAGTATGTGTGTGATGTGATTAATCAAACTCAAGTGAGTGAAGTATTTGAAAAAGTTGGTCAACAAAAGGGGAGTGAACCCGAGAGCTATTCTTGGGACAATTTTGTGCTTGAAACCGCTATGAAACTTGATATTGATCTCTTAGAGATTGAGGAACTTGCTTGTTCCAAATCTACCCGTGGGTTGGATCATGCACTCTTTAGGTATAATGTCTTGTTTGAAAATGATATAAACACTCCTAATGAGCCTAGTGGTGAAAAAAATGGTATAGCTTACCTTGGAGGCTATAGCCTATATGTTAACCCACTATGGTGTGACAACATTCCTTCTAAAGATGGAAATCTCTTCTTGAAAGATGAGCGTACTCTTAAGGGTAAGGAATTTGTAGTCTTGGAAGTTAATCCATCTACTTTGTGTGATTTTATTGTTGAGACTACTCATGGTGATGATTGGGAAACTAGTAGTGAGTACACACATGAGGGCACCTTAGTAGAAGTCGACTTGAGTGATACTTTTCTCTACTCTGTATTTTCTTTTGATGATATGTATGCTATTGTAGAGAGTATGTCATTTAGTTTGGGTAGAGACCACGAGAAAGGAGAGTGTTGTCTAGACCCGTGTCCATGGCCACTCTTCCCGTTTGACCCCAGTGCCAAATATAGAAATGGTGATATTGGTGTACCCAACTTGTTGCTTGGTCTACATGACAAGCAAAGTGTCACTCTTGGTGAATCCCATAACCAAATCCTTCGTACATCTTTCATTGAGTTTTTAATATTTCATTCAAATGATCCTTGGTTATATTGCAAATATGTGCAACCTTGGCATGTTGAGATGATTTGTTGTGCTAAACCTAACCCTCATGCCATGAGGAGTTTGTATTTATTTTTCCTCTCTTCAGTTTGGCAAGGTTTGGATTTGAGGTCGAATCCTTTTCAAGAAGGGGAGAATGATACGAGACAAATGGTCATTTTATCTTTTGATGAAATCTTTATAGGCCAACACATAGAGTCTCAAGACTTGCTCACCTCGATGATACGAGAAGATGCATGGAGGACCCATTTTGAGCATGTCATTAAACAAACCCATGTATAGAAGATTGCGTGGGGGCTTACATTTGATGCCAATTCAAGACTACAAGTTTTGAAGTGTGACCCCATGGTTGTGGAGAGTTAAAGAAGCACCCTTCATTAAGGGTATTTTGGGATTTGCACATGTTAAATAAACAACCCATGACATCTCCTTTCCTTAAGGATACTTTGGTCCATTATACTATGTAATAAGTTAGGATATATATAGTCTCTTATTAGGTCTTTTCTCTTTAGTTTATGAAAGATGAAATATTGAAACACTTGAAATCCTCTCTCTTGAGAGTAGACCACCTTAGTATAGTCTTAGTTAGGACTTGGAAAAGTCATCCTTAGTATAGGGCTTGGAAAAGCCAATATTGTTCTTTGCTTAGAAACAGTGGATCTTGAGGTGAGTCAATTACCTTGGAGGTCACCGTAAGAGTGTGGTTTTGATTATTACATTCATTAGGGGTTAATTTTGAAATATACTTGGTTCTTAATCTTGTAATAATCTTGGTCTCACTATTTATCCTTTTATTATTTTGCAAATCCATGTGTTTTTGTGTTTGTCATCTTGTATCCCTTTGTGTTGCTTGTTCTTCTCACATTTTGTGGATTATTTTGGCATCTTGGTGGACTGATTTGTATCAGTGAACCCAAGGATGGGAACTCACCTACCAGTAGAGGGTATGATTCTTAGGAGCAATCCTTGCATTCCAGAACTACGTAGCCAGCATAGGTTGAGACATCATACCTACTAGTTGAGGGTAGATGAGGTGGCTTAACCTGCTAGTTGAGGGTTCCCATCGTTCTCAATAGAGTAACCTGCTAGTTGAGGGTCACTCACATGTTGTCCTTACTAGTGGTGCGGTATTGACACCCTTCCAATCAGGGCACAGATTGGACCCCAATTCAGCTATAATGTATCATTTGGGGCATGTCCGTTAGATAACTACTTCCCACAGTTTTATGTTATAGAACCAGGAATGTCAGATACAGCCAATCAGACTCAGTAATAGGACTTAGATAGTTCTACCAAATTTATGACTGTCAGTTACAGTCAACTCAAATTCAGTATGAAACTCAGCTAGTTCCATCAGATTCAGGACTGTCAGATACAGTCACTCATGTTATCAGTTATATTAGTTATCAGAACTCATTCATTAGTCATGTTAGTTATCAGTAAACTCATGTTATCATGATTTCAGTTATAGTTACTATGTATGTATGCATGTATTCTCACGCTCATATTAGTCAGTTAGTCAGTATTGTTCATGCATATGAACCCCATGCATTCAGCCTACCTCACATGCATACCAATATATTCAAAGTACTGACGCATTTGCGCTATGGTGTCTTATACCATAGGTTCAGAGACACGAGCTCCAGAGTATCAGTAAATTCCAGTCTCAGCAGTCAGAGTTAGAAGGAGTCCTCATCTTTCGAGGACACGATCATTATTTTAATATCTCATTAATTAATTTATTAGTTGGAGTTAGTTGGGGATATTTCCCATCAACTCCTTATTCTGATAGTCATTTTTAGAGGCTTTTCAGACTACAGTATGTTCAGATAGTTTATTTCAGCTTTGTTTTGGGTATTCCATACCCCATCCATATGTTACGATTTATTAGATCTTATGTTACATTTTTGAACCTTATGGCCTTTCAGTTTATGTTTCTGCATTATACGATATGTTATGCAGTATATAGGTACAGATACCAATCATGGCTTAGATTATGGTCCTTCAGGGTCATGAGCACCGTGTAGCATTTCGGGTACTAGATTTGGGGCATTACAATTACACACTAAATAACTTATGAATTGATTTGTCTTTTAAAAAAGACTAACAAGTTTTAAAAATATTAATTTAATTTTCAATTAACTTAACTAAATATCTTAGGCAAAATGACCTAGTGGACTCTTGTACTTATGTAAGTTTGTAATGTGGACACTTCTACTTAGGCCTTAGTCATCTGAACTCCTCAATCCAAAAACACAATATTTTAAATCCCTATTTTGACTTGGTTGGTAAGCGTGTAGCGCAAATGCTGACATGTAATTAAAAATTAAACTCCTAATAACCACGTAGAAAATGATGTGGAAACAAATTAAAACCCTCAAAAAACTTCTCATTTTTGCATTCTTTTTATTTATCTAGACACCCTGATGTGTCATAGTTTCATAACACTTTTGATGCTTAAAATAAAAAAATTGTGCAAGTATTTTGGTATTCTTGTTAGATGTGATGTGCTTTTGCATTAATTTTGCAGGAAAATAGAGTTTGAAGCAAAGAATGAGAAAAGGGGATAAAAAGGTGTTGAGAAGGCTACCCACAAGTCAACCTATGACTCGTGGATAGTATCTACGAACTGTAGGTAGCCACGTGGGCTGAAATCCTGAAGTTTTGAGAGTTGTTGATCAAAGTATGATTCGCATGATCCTACCTACGAGGCATAGGTACAACCTATGACCCGTAGGTTGCCTCGTAGGTAGGAGATTCAACAAAGTAGAAGATTTTACTCTGATTTCCACGACCCAAGGCACGATTCGTAGGTTGTACCTATGATTCAACCTACAAATCGTGACTGACTCTGATTTCTTACACTATTTAGGATAGGTTTTCTTTTGTATCTATAAATACCCTTTGGATGTTTTATTACTCCCTCTATTTCAAAAAGAATGATCCACTTTCCTTTTTAGTCTGTTTCAAATAGAATGATCCCTTTTTTTTGCAATTTCAACTTTCCACATGGCATGTTTAGGACCGCAAGATTAAAGGGAATTTTGGTACATTTGACACAACTTTAATCTAAGGTCACAAGATTCAAAAGTCTTCTTTATTTTCTTAAATTTTGTGCCAAGACAAAGTAGGTCATTCTTTTTTAAACAGAGGGAGCATCAGTTTACGAACTTTATACACTTTTGATATTATTTTGGGTTCTAAGATACCATTATTGGTCTTGGAATTATTATCTTGATTTTTAGGATTTGAAGTTAATTTGAAATTTTGGATTTTTATTATTATGTTTTCACCTATGAAATCAATGTGTGTTCTTACAATCATGAGTAACGAAACCCTATAACTAGGGTCGTGGGAATCTTGAAGGATTAATAAAGCAGGTGAAGCGTAAAGTCATTCTAGATTGGTGTTCTTGTATGTATTGAAGTTTCCTTTGCTTTAATTGCTTTCTTAACGGTTGCAGACATTAGGAACTCGTCCATATTCGATACTTGATCGAAAAAGGTAGATATTAGGAAAAGGAGAATACAGCAGTAATTTAAAGCTATCAACCTTCATTTAATTAACTTGAGATCGAGAGTTAATGGTTAATCTGAGGTTAAGAAGAAAGATTAGTAATGCGACACTCTGAGACCAAGAGGATATGAGTGAAATTCACCCAAACCAAGGTCAAGAGGCGATTAGGTGATACATAACTTATTAGATTATGCATGCAAGGCCTGAGATAGTTTGATAAGCACGAACAGTCTGTGGAGTTATGAAGTCCAGGGAAATACAATCCTAGTGATCACCTTATATTTATAACAACCCTAATTTCCCAACATTGTTACTATTACTATTATTTTCACAAAATCTTTTTTTACTGTAACATCCCATATTTTTTAGCTAGAATTCTAACCGTCGTTTCTACACGTGTAAGATCAAATACAAATGATTTTTATGTGTATATAAGTTTCACGATCATTATCCTAGTGTGTGAAGTGCTCTTGAGGTGAAAAATGTTCATAGAAAGCAGTTAGAGTAAAGTTGAGCTAAGAGCCTTTGATTCGGCTAAATCTTTGCATTCGATTCTACTAGGCTTGACTTTGAACGTGTATAACTTTTTATATACGTAGAATTTTGAAGCTCAAGACCCACCAACTTGTAGATAATTGAATTATCTTTCCAACGATACTAATTTTGCCTTAATTCGATACCCGAGTGAAAAGTTACGGCATTTTTCGTGTAAGGCAGTAAGCCAATGCGATTGGGATGCAGTGCGATGGTTCTCAACGCAATGAGCGATGCGGCACGATGGACAATGTGATATGAAATTGTTTCACACGCTATTTCAGTTCCTAAATGTCTAGGGGCACTTTTGTCACTTTCCCTCACCCAAATTCGTCCATAACACTTAATTTCAGCCCCAAAAGCATTAGATACATTATTATTCATCCTTTATCTCCAGAAAACCCTAGCCCCCCTTCAAGAACACCAAGAACTCCACCAAATTTTCTCCAAGAAAGTCAATAATCCAAGCTTCCGGGTTCAAGAACTTCAAGAACACCATTAGAGATTCAAAAGTTCAAGCTTTTATATTCAATCAATCCAACAATGTATGTGGGGTTATGAACAAGGATTCTCTTTCATCCTTGTGCCCAAAACTTGTTTTTAAGTTAAAATTTCATGAATTTCATATTAGAGTTCATACCCAAATTATCTTGTTTTGAGTTTATGAATTTATAAATGCTTTAAGTATTGAAGTGCATATTTATCTTACCTACTTATGATTTGAATTGAAGATTTATATCATGAATTGCACTTTCTTCTTATGAATCGATATTGTTGAATGATTTTAAGAATGACATTGAGCATGAAGCTTTGTTTTGAATTTTCATGATTTTAAGCATGAATTTTAATCCCACAGTCTAAGTGTTGATATTTTAAGAAGATCATGCTCTTAAGTTTTATTTGATAAGTCATATCAAGAATGTGTTTGAGATTTCAAGAAGACTATGGTCTTAAGTTGCTTTGATAATTGTTTACCAAGATTTAAAGAAAAGAATTGTTCTTTTGACCCCAAGCTAAGATAAGGAATCCACATTGTTCATACAGTTTGAGATTTAAATAAAAGAAGCATAATTGGTTTACATTACAAGCCCTTGTGCTATTTTAAGGTGGATTTCCTAAAGTTCTGAGCAAAATAATGGGAGTAATATTTATCACCGAGTTGGGTATGATTCCAAGGTCTCATACCCCAGAACTATGTGCCACCGTAGAATTGAGATTAAGTGTCCATAGTGGGCTAAGATAGTTGTAATACCCCGTATTTCTCTAGCTCAATTTAACTCTCAATATATGAGTATTCCTATATAAAAATTTTAAGGTACTTAGAATTCTTTAGTTTAAGACCTGCCATTGCATAGGAAATTCAGTCAGCTTTCCAACAATATAAAATTCGCCTAGATCCGATACCCGGGTGAAGAGTTATAGCAGTTTTTTGTAAAACAGTGTGCCACCTGGTGCAGCACCGCGTCGCGGAGCCAGTTCAAATGGAATTCGTCAGTTTTCAGTGAAGCTCCGCGATAATGGTGTGTTACGTAAATGTTCCAGTTCACAATTGTTATTTTCCATGAGGGATCGCGATCCCACCGCATCGCGCCAAGGGCTATTTTCTCAATTGTCAAAATCTAGTGAGACTCCACGATGGTGCCGCATCTCTCCAAGGGTTAATTTCATGCTCGTCCATTTTTACATAGTTCCCAATTGATTTCCATTTCATCGCGATGAAGCCCAAAATCAGTCATCCAGTGATGAAATTTTTAGTTATTCCCAGGGGTAAATTGGTTTTTTTGCACAGCCCTAATCAGTCCTAAACACGAGATTTATGCCCTAAATAACCTAATTAGTCATTATTTTATTAAAGTTTCCCCAAAATCAAGAGCTTTCTCTCAAAATACAAAATCCTAGCTTAAAGAAATCAAGGACAATTCTCAAGAACTCCTTCAAGAATCTTCAAGAATTAATCTTCTCAGGTATGTTAGGTGTTCATTCATGGGTTCCTTTCACCCATGAAGTCCAAGAATCCTTTTTAAAACCACAAGTTTATTGATTAATGATTTACATGTTTGAACTAAAGTGTATTCATGTTTATGATGTGGTTTGGGGTTTAATTCCATGATTAGTTATAAGTTTCATGAAAACTAGATAGTTTGTGGGTTGATTTATGTGATCTTCATGTCAAACTCTTGAACTACAAGTTGAATATAGTAGCCGTGATATTATTATATGTTTATTGCTATGTGAAATAATCATGCTCCCCAATTGTTTGATAAAATGCTCATGTGAATTGGATAGTGCTATCATGACATGTTATCATGTGTCCCATTTATGTACAAACCCATGCATCTCAAGTGTTTGAAAAAATGTGTAGGTGAATGTATTGTTAACAAGTATCTATTATTATGTTTTTCAAGATCATGCTATACTTTACTTTCAACGCTATCGAGTCCTGGGAGTATTCAATACCCAAAAATCTAGTTGTTTACCTAGAGCTATAGTAGTTACAGAATAGTCTCAGTAATGTCACAAACAGTAGTACTCAGTCAGCTACAGAACTCAGTGACCTCAGTCCAGTTCAATCAGTTAACACGATTAATAACAGTTCAGTCCAGCCTAGTACAGTTAGTGATCAGTTCAGTGTCTATGCAGTTGGGAGCAGGATTTAGCAACGAGTGAACCCAAGGATGGGGGCTCACCTGCCAGTAGAGGGTGTGATCCTTAGAAGCAGTCCTTGCATTCCAGAACTACGTAACCAGCGTAGGTTGAGATATCAACCTGCCAGTTGAGAGTTGATAAGGTGTTTTACCTGCTAGTTGAGGGTACCACCATTCTCATTCAGGGCACCTGCCAGATGAGGATGACTCTTCAGCTTGTCTTTACTCGTGGCATGGTACTGACACCTTTCCAGCTAGGGTTACAGGTTGGAGCCCAGTTATCTTATTTGGGGCATGTTGGTTAGATGATTACCTCCCACAGTTTTAGCTTTAGTCTCAGTATAGAATTCTGTTCAGTTCTACAGAATCAGGACTGTCAGATACAATCACTCAGTATCAGTGATTCATTTATCAGTAATCTCATATTTTAGTTACTCAGTATCAGAAATCAGTATTCAGTTTGAATAAAAGCTCAGGTATAGTATACATGTATATGCACAGTATTGCATGCTCAGTATTTTACAACAGTCTCAGTTATTCATGTACTCTTATTCAGTTACTCTATATCATTCAGTCAGCTACTGTTCATACATCTGGACCCTTGCATTCAATCTTACCTCATCTAGTATATCAGTACATTCCATGTACTGACACATACTCTTTCTTTGCGCTATGATGTCTCATATCATAGGTTCGGACGCTCAGGTTCCTAACTGCGCTTAGACAGATTCAGATATCAGCAGCAGATTTAGTAGTGAGTCCTTATTTATCGAGGATATCCTTTTATTTCAATACTACGGTAGATTCAGTATCTTATTAGTCGGAGTTAGTTGGGGGCTTGTCCCATCAACTCCATTTTCAGACAGTTCAGTTAGAGGCTTTTCAGACTAGACTAGTTCAGGCAGCATTCAGTTTTCAGATGTTATTTCAGTACTATATTTATCAGTATTCAGATTATGAACTTTATGGCATTTTAGCCTATTTTTTGCATTATTTCAGTGTTATTATTCAGTGCTCACAGAAGGTACCATTCATGGGTTAGCTTGTGGTCCTTCGAGGTCGTAAGCACCGTGTGGCGTTCGGGGTACAGACTCGGGGCATTACAATAGTGATCACTTAAGATAAGGTTATATTCCTTGGCAAGAGTCTGACACCTCTCCCCAACGTGAGGTTTTCCCCTTAGGGGAACATGACGTTGGAAATCATGATAGCTCACATAGTGTATGTCAGTTAAAATAACCTCCCAAAGTCCCTAAATCCTAAAACAAAATGTCAGAAAATTTTTGAGAAAACTAAGTGTAAAGGCTCATAAATTTACTCAGATATTGTCTTACCTAAGACTTCAGTTATCAGATTTCAGCTTTAAGTTTTAAGATTGATAAAGGTGAGCCCTTTTCACTTAGCCTGCATGATTTAAAGAACAGAATCAGAGTACAACTTTATTAGAACTAAGTGTGATGGATTACTAGAATTTCTTTTATGCTTTATCACTCATTATCTAGGATTTGTCAGTTTTGATCATTCAAGCCAAGGCGAGTCACTCATATTTAACATGTAGTTTTGAAAGTTTATTTGAATTATTGCATTATTGTTTTTACTTATGCATTCACCCCCACATGCTCAGTATATTCCAAAACTACTGATCCACATTTATGTCTATGTGCTACATTATCTCATAATGTAGGTACGAGTTATAGTGCGCACATCATATTCAGACGGTTTGAAGCATCCAGTCGGCAGGTGATGAGCCATTTTGATTCAAGGGCTCGAGTCAGTCATAGTTTGAATAGTATTTTATTTTTCTTCATTCAGTCGTATTGATTTAGGATAGCTGAGGGTCATGTCCCGGCTACCTACAGTCAATACTAGTAGAGGCTTCATAGACAGTCAGTAGAGTTAATGTATTTTATTCTAGTTTTATTTCGTATAATCAGGGTTGTAATCATTTTAATATAGTTTGTATTGATCATATTCAGAAAAGATTTATCTTCCGCTTATTTTGTTCAGATTTATGTATTTTATTCAGTTGCTCAGGAGTTATGTCAGTACAAGGGTTAGCTTGGGATCTTTATATCGGCAATCTTTTGACGTCCAGGGGTAGTCTCGAAGCGTTACATTTACTTTCTGCAATTTCCAATTATATCGGCAATCTTTTGATAAATTTCTGAACTATTCCTCGTGGAATCGATCCCAACCTGGTTAGGTTCTATATTTGACAAGTGACCGTTTTATATTTTCTTGGATATTTATTTGGGCGGCAGCACACCCGTACTTGCACTATTTCATTTTTTCCTTCGTTTTCACTTAATTCTTCGATTGTTCTTGTTGTTGTTGTTCGATTCTCAAGTTATCTATGTAAGTTATCAACGTATTGGCCTAATTATTTCATGTTCTAGGTTTCTTGTTTGGTTTTTGTTTGAGTTATTGTCTCGTTTTTCTGGTTTTTGAATTTTTGTCGATTAGCACAATTTTTTTTAAATTTGTTGGAGGTTTTGCTTTGTTTCATGTCTATGCTTTGTTGAAACTTTAAGTTCATCATAAAGTCTACAATAACAAGCACGAACTATCATTGTGGAAAAAGATACAACGCTTGAAAATAGGGTTAAAATTAAACTAAAAATGCACTAAAAAGAGAGGAGTACAACGTTAGAAAAAAAAATTAATTGAGAGGAAATTTGAGGAGAGAAAACCGAGAAAGAGGCAATAAAAAAAGCTCATATTTGTCCAAAAAGGTGGTAGAATCAAATGGAGAAGAAGATGGCTAATATAAGCTCTGATGTGACTGTTAGGCCCTATTTATAAGGTCTCACGCTCCTTTTTTGTTTGTATCACACGCTCCTATGTGAACCACATAGGATGCTAAGTCAAAAAATATATATATATTATATTTTTATGAATTGAAGGATTCAAATGACAAAAACTAAGGAAATGTATTCACATTATAAATTTAACATATATTTAGGAGTCGTTTGATGTAACAATTTCAGGATAAAATAATAATTTCGGGATAAAATTTTCGATTGGTCGTTAAGTTTGGGATAACTTGTCCCGATATTAATAAATAGTATCGGAATAAGTTATCCCATCTTTTTTATGGTATAACTAATCCCATTATGATTTATCTTGAGATAAAATCATGAAATGACAAAATTACCCACAAAATTTTTTGATTATCACTTGCGCTGTGTGACTAGCTTTGTTTTAAGATTAAGTTGGACCTCCATCTGCTAATATTAAGTTGTCTAGTAAAGTATATATGCTAGTTTTTCTCCGTCTGTCATCTTACAGAATATTTGGGAGGAATTAAGACATTATTGTTGTCTTCTAATGAAAGTTGCTAGTTCGTTGCTAAGAATAAAATGGGGTGAAGATTTTGACACTAGAATTTTTCTCAATTATCCTTGTGCGTTCAAACGCCTCATCAAACTCTCCCGTTTCAAAAAAAAAATTATCAACTGAAGGATTCTTCTAAAATGGTCATAAAAAAAACTTCTTCGTTAATATAATCTCTCTTTCATGTACGTGTACCACCTTTACACGATCATACATCCTAACTTAGCAAACTAGCAGTACTCCAGATCATACATCTTTACATGATATCTTGAAAAATACTAGCATGTTGTAATGCCTTACGCAAACTCTTCTTCCATTAGGCATGTAAATAGTATTCTTTAGGTGTTTGTTGAACACACAAAAAAAATTATAAAAATGCATACATAAAAATTAATAAGCTAAATAAAGTAAAGGATATTTTTGTAAATAAATAATATATTCTTAAAAAGGAAGTATGCATATTATTTTTAGTATCACAAATCAAACAGCCATCAAAAATTAATACTCCCTCCGTCTTATTTTATGTGTCATCATTTTCTTTTTGATTCGTTTCAAAAAAATGTCATTTTTTCTTATTTGATAATTATTTAATAATATCATTCCATTTTATCCTTAATAGGTTCCATTTATTTTAAAAAATAACTAAAAAGTAAACATTAAGAAGGGCAATTTTATAAACTTTACAAAGTCATCACTTATTTCTTAAATTTCATATCTGATCAAATAACCACATATAAAATGAGACAAAAATAATATCAAATTAACTAATTCTAAACAACTATCCAAATATAACTAATCCCAGCATAACTTATTTTTCAAACCAAACACTCCTTACCTTACAAACTCGTACAGGTACAAGAATTTAATTGATCATTTTGCCAATTTTTTAAGTACCTTTTGACCTTAAGAGGTCGTTTGGTAGAGTGTATTGAAATGTTAATGCATGTATTAATTTAATGTGTATTAGTAGTATCTTATTTGGTATATTTTTTTACTCTATCTATAACTAATGTATACACTCTATTGTGTATTAAGGTGAGTATTACTAATAGCTCAAAATTCATGGCATTAGTAATGCAATAGATCTAATGCATGCATTAACATACTTAAAGACCCTACAACCCCTCAGAAAATTTTTCGCATCCTTTTCAACATATATATTGAGGGTATTATATAAAAAAAAAAATAGAAATTATGTAATTCATATTTTTTTTAATACATCAAACCAAACACTGCATAAGAAAAATATAAGCATAACTAATGCAAGCATAACTAACACAAGCATTACTAATACATCATATTTTACATTATTCTTGTCCGCTCAGCCAAACGACGCCTAACAGTATCCCCAAACTCTCATGGTAGGTATCCTTGTTTCTTCTTTACCCATCTCTCATTTCTCACTGTGTAACACAGAAAAACTCTGTTTTTTCTCACTTTCCCAAAAACCATGTCTTCTCTGTAATCAAATCCCTTCTTCCACTCATAAACCTTCAACAACTCTTTGTATAATCAGAAATTTCTTCATTAATGGGTTCATCAAAGTCAGATCTGAGGTCAACGATCTACCCAGAACCTGTTGACCATTTCGACCAGTTACCGGATCCAGTTCTTCTCTTAGTTTTCAACAAGATCGGTGATGTTAAAACACTTGGAAAATGTTGTGGAGTTTGTAAGAGGTTTCATTCACTTGTTCCTCAAGTTGACAACGTTGTTGTTCGTGTTGATTGTGTTATCTCTGACGATGATTCATCGTCGTCTTCTACATCTTCTGGTGGATCATCTGATAAGTCGCGACACCCGATTTCTTCTCTTTTTCGTTTTGTATTTCTTGGTTTGGTTAAACCCTTTCAATCCCTTTCTCATTTGATCTCGATTTCTTCGAGGCGATGCACTGCTTCGTCGTCGTCTCTTGTTGATGATGATTTTGAGCAAAATTCTGTTACCCATCACTCCCCTACACAGGTTTTGAAGAATTTTGATGAAATTAAGATGCTTAGGATTGAATTGCCTAGTGGTGAATTGGGTATTGATGATGGTGCTTTGCTAAAGTGGAGAGCTGATTTTGGTTCTACTCTCGATGATTGCGTTATTCTTGGGGCGGCATCGGTGATTCAACCAGTAAGTAGTGTTAGCAGCACCAATTTGGTCGAGGAACAATGTGGAAATGGAAGTAACTGTAACAGTTCGGGTGACGGTAGTGGAGCAACGGATAATGGGAGCATACCCGAGTCGTTTTATACAAATGGAGGTTTGAAGTTGCGTGTTGTGTGGACGATTAGTTCTTTGATAGCAGCTTCTGCAAGGCATTATCTGTTGCAGCCAATTATAGCAGAGCATAGGAAGCTTGAAAATTTGGTTTTGACGGATGTTGATGGGCAAGGAGTGTTGTGCATGAATAGGGAGCAGCTGGAGGAGTTGAGGGTGAAGCCTCTTTCAGCTTCATCGGCCTCGAAAAGGACCATGGTGCCAGCACTGAACATGAGGTTGTGGTATGCCCCACATTTGGAGTTGCCTGATGGCACAGTGCTTAAAGGGGCGACATTGGTAGCAATTAGGCCTAGTGAGCAACCTAAGAAAGAGGTGGTTGGGACAGATGGGAACTGGGTGGCAGCAGCATTTGAGGAGCCCTATGGAGCGGCTGCAAGGATGTTGATTAAGAGGAGGACTTATTGTTTGGAGATGAACTCGTTCTGAACAGACTTGAAGTGGTTAGGGAGTTTCTTGGATTGATGACTGAGGTAATTTCTTGTCCCATATATCTTGGATTGATGACTGAGATAATTACTTGTCCCATATATCTGGTTATGGGTAATTTGAGCCTTAGATTTTGATCTAGTTTTCCAGAATTTTGTACTTCAAATCTTGTTTATCTAGGTAAGTATATCAACAACAACAACAACAACAAACCCAGTGTATTCTCACATAGTGAGGTATATCTAGGTAAGTATATACATAGTCAAAATATATGCAATAGAATGTTTGTTGTATTTGTAATATTAGTGCTTGAAGATTGAAGAAGTTGTCTCGTTACAATTTTATGTGTCATTATGACTATAAGCTCTTGATCTTCTATCCTCTGTCTATGGTCCATTCAGAGATATAGGTTATCTGAGTTTATTTGATCTCTCTACACACATATACATTGATAAATACTGTCTGGTTCTCATCTTAGTGGAAAGGTTTGTTGTTCAGTAGTTTTCGTGCAGAAAATTTCTCTTATTTTGTTATCATCTAGCGTTTGATTTAGTCATCTGATCTGAGTGTGGTGCAGAATTCTCTTGTATAACTATTTTATAGAATCTAGGAATTGAAAGCCATCATTATGATGTTTACCAATATGCAAATCTGAGGGAGTTTCTTGATATACTTTCTAAATATGCTGGTATTAATCTGAAATGAATTGTGGGTGGAGCAGACCTTTTTATCACATAGTTTCGAACCATGCACCCTTGGCACTCGGGAACTTCCAAAAAAATCTGAGATGAGTTTCTCTTGGTGATTCTTGGTCAATTCTGAAGACATTATTAATGTTATATATCAGAAAGCTGGTCGTTTTCAACAAAATGTGGCCCATGTTCACTTCTAGATCCTTAATGAGAAGACACCAGTGTCAGCACATTTTAAGCTTGTTCCCATCTTGTTTTCGTTCTACGGGGATGCATTTGTATATGCATAATTGTACCCGTCTTTATATCCTCTTGAGAATCACGTAAATATGCTGAGGAGCTAATATGTCAAATTTACCTCTTTTTTCTTGATAAAAGATGCAGTGTATTGATTCAATTACTAGAATTAGTGGAAATGACTCGAATCATCATTCTATGTTGCAACCTGCCAGTCCATGATGATTTTGTTTGTGATGCCTATCTTCATCAGTCAATGATACGATCTGCTTATCCCTGATTGAATGATAAGTAAATTGGTTGCAAGATTATTCATTACCTGGAATGAAGTTTGTGCCAATACCATATTCAACCAACAAATGTGTTAATGTTAAGTTTTTATGGGCTGGTTTGTTCGTTTTCATACAGCAGCTGCTTCTTTGCTTCATCTTTAGCGTTTTGTTTGAGTCTTTTGTCTTTTCTTTACATGTTTTTTGCATCAGAATTAATAAGGAGCATATATGAAGAGCTGTCAGTATATATGCATCTATATTAAACAATTGTATTAGCATTTTCAGGGAGAACTAAGAAAGGTGGATTAACTCATGCTGGAGTGGAAAAGAGAATTTTGCTTAGAGATAGCTCACCCTGAGTTGTTTGATCAAGCCAGTCTTGCACGATGATAAGCATCTGCTTATGCTTTCTAAGAAAGCACAAAGTGCTTCCGGCTCACCTTACAGGAGTTTTGTGCCTTTTGACTTTATAGTGACACACATCTGATAGTTTTCTCTTTCTGTAAATATTGTAGTTACGGATATCATGTCATTTCATGTACCTTTTATGGTTTCATTGAGCAATAAAATGTGCATTTTGCTACATTTGTGCTTAGTTTATTCACGTACTGCAACTGCTGTTATGTGAAATGGTATACTATCCTCATAAATTTACCTTTTATCTGGTAAAGCTATTACTAACATTTGTGTGTGTATCACACTCATCATTTGAGACAGGAGGGATAATTCTGCTTTGACTTTATGAGCTGTATTAATGATAGCCTCCATACTATTGATGTAAATATCCGAGTAAAGGAACATTTAGGTAGATCGAGTCACTCAATTCTCTGATATCTTGTGCATGTGCAATTTTGTCCAAACTTTTGGTACTACGCATCTTACATTGCCACTCCTTTGCCTCAATTTCCTTTTGGCAGACATGGAGCTCTAGGTTAGAAACTGTCGTCCTCGGACGGATGGATACATACATGCCTACAGTTAGAAATTTGATCTATACTATATTTGAAGGGGGCTTTAGAGCAATAGTAAGAGCTGTCAGTGTGCGACCAAGAGATCATGGGTTCAAGGTATGGGAACAACCTCTGGCATAATTGCAAAGGTTGCATCTGGACTGCCCTTTCTTTAACTTACATTTAGACTGGTTGGCCTGACATCCGTGACTACCTTTAACTTACTGACAGCCTTCCTTTACTAGCTACATTTAAACAGATCGAAAATAAAGACTGATATGTACACCACCCAGAAAGCAGACCTGGTTTTGATTCTCACTTTGCCAATTCTGAGAAGAAGTCGGCCAATTGGCATTAGTCTTTACTTCTTTGAACTACCACCCAAAGTTGAATTGAACCAACCAGTCACTTGCCAGTTGCCAATGATACTCTCGGCAAAAGGGACATGATTGAACCTCATACCAAATTAGTTGGGAATGTATAAAGACAAATCATGTTCGAAGTCAGATTACATGCTTGCTTGTTAGAACATTAGTTCTTCACAT
This sequence comes from Capsicum pubescens, assembly GCA_030864215.1. Lineage (NCBI taxonomy): Eukaryota > Viridiplantae > Streptophyta > Magnoliopsida > Solanales > Solanaceae > Capsicum > Capsicum pubescens. Next base: position 104,976,004 of record CM061545.1, on the reverse strand, counting down.
ATCACTGAAGGCAGTTATATTGCTAAATATTTTGAAATTACATTGTCTGCTCACTATTTATCCTCAAGCAAATACCATTATAACACTGTTAGGATCAAGAAAATTAAATAGAAGTATCTAGCATTTCCTTTGTTTTCCAGTGAAACTGAACCAGACGTATAAGGATTCTTCAATTCCTACAATTTCAAAATGGTTGCAAAATATTACTTGAATACCCATCTTTCACCGTATTTAAAATTAGCGACACTCATATGCTTTTGGTTCTTGAAAAGATAAATTAAAACAAGCTCTCATCTGAACAAACTACTGCACTAAGATCTACAAAACTAAACAGATCCTTCCAACAAGACCCAAAAACCCCACACCTACCCCCAACCCAAAACTGATCTTGTCAGACCAAAAAAAGAATATTAACATCGTCACTAAGGAAATTCAAAAAAAACTTGATAGAGTAGAAAGGCCTGCCCACCAAATCCAAATTAAGAGGCACAAAAAATCCATAGAAATAATCAATCAACTAATCTTCATCTCAGCATTTAGTTGAACAAAATTTAGGATAGAAAAATGTAGGTAAAAGCTATTAAGGTCAAATGGCAAGGCAAAGCCATATGCTCGTTTGGCTCCTCGCAGAGTATAGCTCACAACCAAACATCTGAGGCACAAACTAAATAAGAAGATTAGAGTGGTATAGATTATGCAATTTAAAGATTCATCTTCCTCCTATATTATCTTTGCCCATCATGAGCGGTAACAACAAAAACCAGTGTATATTGGCCATTTTTACCGATCCATTCTTCACAAACCCCAGAATACATCACCTTGCATCCAAGTTCTTCAACTAATCCTCCATAAGCTTTGACATCCACCTTCAAGTCCAAATTCAAAGCAAGCAAGCAAGCTTAGACAAAAATTTCCATGTGTAATGTGGTTAGTACATGTATAATAAAAGAGGGAAGGGTTGAGGGGCAATGTGTCATATCAAAGCATCAAAAGAAATTGGAAAATTATGGGCAGAAATTGATTTGAGATGAGAAGTCATAAAAACACCCCTAAACTATACCTGGATGCTCAGAAATTGTATCCACTAATTCTAGAATCTTACAATTGCATACCAAGTTTTGAAATTTGAACATAACTAGAACATGAGCAGAGCTTGTACTCTACATCACTAGGTCCATGCTTTGCATCATCCCATCCCATTACCTTTTGTTAAACAACCTACTAATGATGCACGTTGAAAGAGAAGTATATTTGTTCGTTGGGAAAATTGGACCAACAAAATTGAGGGAGGGGTATATTTGTTTAAAATTTTTTTGAGTCGAATCAGGCAGGGCAGGTATTAGGGTGTGTTTTAATTTTTTAAGAAAAGGACATTTAACGTTAATTTGGACTTTTCTGTTAAAGGAATGGTACAAGTGAAAAGTTTCTAAACAACGAGGGTAAATTTGGCCCCAAAGTATGACATCGGGGGTAAATTTGGCACCAAAGTATGACGAAGGGTATATTTAGCCAATTTTTCAAAGTATGGGGTAAATTTAACCCGTTTCCGTTAAAAAAAAAAAACTATCCCTGGATTCTCAGTTGCACACTCCTATACTTTGTGAATCTCCTATTATTACCCCTTTATCCCCCAAAACGCTTTAGTGGCGAAGAGAATGCATTACACTCTCAAAGAGTGAGAATCAAAACAAGGTAAGAAATCCAGGGTAAATGCTAACAATATCCACTTTGAAGGAATTTCCTTGAATGTTCAATTAGTAAAAGGTTTGACTTCAACTATTCTATGTAATAGTAGAAACAAGTAATTGTACTTGGCCTGCTTGATAGTATAAAACCATAACACCATATGACGCAACAATCCATATAAAACTTTAATTTGCTTTCTTTCCTTTGATCCCTTGATTGTCCCTCTCTTCTTTGTTTGTCATAAACTTGCTTTACTTTTCTTTTTGATCATTTTTTCTAGCAATAATCTTGGTAAGACTATCCATGATGGCCTTTTTATGTGGAGTTGTCTTTCACAAGAGAGGAAGGAGCAAGAAGAAGAATAGTGTACAATTGTGGGGTAAAAAGCCAATAGAAAGGCTAGGGAGTAGCATAAGTAGTAAAGCTCTATTGATGGTAAAAATGATATGTTGGAAGAAAAAAGAACATAATGATGTTGATGATGATGCTTATCAAGTAAATTGGGAAGACGAAAACGCGCTATGGAAGAGGACTATTATTTAAGGAGAAGTGTGTCGCCCTTCGGAATTTTCAGGCAAAATTTCTTATGATGTTAATGGAAATCTTGTACTCGATTAATCAATCTTTTAGTATTACTGCCTTCTTTTGCTCTGTTTCTTTTCTCTTTTTTTTTTTTTTTTTTTTTGGCCTTTGGGAGGTGAGTCTGAATTTTGAGATTTTTTTCGAGTCTTGATTGTTTTAACAGTCACTTTCTTTGTTTTTTCAAAAAATGCCTGACGGTTTTAATTATTTTAGAATTTAAGTTATAAACCGAAGCAAACAAAGGGAAAGAATTGAAGAAAAATAAGAACTAGAATTAGGGCAGAGGGGTAAATTGGAGGAAACAGAATGATGCAATATATATTCTTAAAGCTTACAGTTGCAGATTTAGGTTGTTGTTTTTTCATCAAATTCAGTTCCATTTCTGCATAGAAAAAATTCTGAAGTGCAGCTCCTGATAAAACTTATAGCTTAGTTGTTTTCAGAGAAAAAAAAAATCTTAGTTGCACTTGCTTTAATAGGCACAACCAAAGAAAGCAGAATCAAAACTATTAATCTGGTCAGACCAGTGAATGAAGTCTTTTTTATTTGGGGATAACACACCACACCACTATATAGTACAGTTTCTGAATGCTCTCTAGAAGTCATATATACATAAGAACACGATCACACTAAAACATTGAAGCGTATGATGTCCGAGTCTGACATATCTACTGAGACCTTTTTACAGAAAATTAACAAAGAATCATATACTAGAACATTGTAGCCAACTTTTGGGACAATTATCTCATGTGATTCCATGTCAGGTGTGACAAAATCTATCCAGGTATGAGATACCCATTAAAGCTTCTGTTTCCTGATGGGAAAAAGGCTGTTTCAAAGGTTGTGAATAAACAGAATTATTGATCAAAAACCCCTCTCAACTTTTCACGGCTATCTCGTTCTGCGATAGTTGGTTTTCTTTTTTCTAGTTTTTTTTAGCTCTTCCCCTCAACAGAAATGGGGGAGAACAGAATATATTTCAATGCTGGTTTCAAATCTTATGATATCACTAGATGGAACCCCAATGGAATAATCTGGTATGAATGGGTGGAGAGGAGTCAAAGGATGATGAGTAGATCTACAGTTAACAGTAAGGTGATGGAGCGGATTTGCTTCTGGTTAAAAGAAGCATCAACTGATCAGAAAAAGAACATTAGAAGATGGAAGTTTGCTGACAAAAAAGAAGAGTGCTTATGTACCAAGAAACATAATGAACATGGGAGGTACATGAGTGTCATCTCTTTAAATGCTGAGGGAGATCTGGTATCATCATTCCAGAACCAGTAGTAAATGCTGGTTGGTGTGACATAGCATTTAAGATAGAGGATTTCATTAAATGCTCCAAAAGACAGGCTCCAGCAAATCTTTCAAGAATAACTAGATAAGCCTGTAATTTGATGGAGTTGGGCTTCAGTTTTTGCAGTCCATTTAAGAACAGGGCTTTTTAGCCCAACCCGGATAAGCCTGTGGCCCGTAGGGCTTGAGCAATGTGGGTTGGGCTAGCTCGTGGACCGTCCCGTAAGTCAAATGCATGCAACTATTTAGATTGTTTATTAGTATTTTTATTTTATTTGAAGGATATCATGCCAAAAGTTATTTAATTTCGCAATTAGGAGTATTTTTTTGGGGGTGTTGGAGACTTGATTAACAAGTATTAACATTATGCAATATTATCCGGTAATATTTATGTTTATTAACATTCTAAAATTAATTATAAAATATTAGTTTTTAAAAAGTGGGATGGCCCGTGAGGCCCGCAGCCCACAAAGTAATGTTGTGGGCTTGGTGTTTTTTGGCCCATCAAAATGATGGGCTTAGCCCGGATGGGCTGGGCTGACCCGTATTGACAGCTCTAAGAATAACCCAACCCAACTATCCATATGCTAAAGCTCTACGAGATGGCAAATGGATTTCTAAGGACCATCATGAGGCTACCACATCAGATAAACGTGGAGGTTGGTCTATTGAACAGATATCTCATTGGGTTTTCGGAAAATTAAGCAAAGAAAAACCTTCTTTATCTGAGATAAGAAGATGGTCATCGACCGAGTGGAAGAAGACCTTCGGGGTGAACATTTATGAGCTATACGGAGACATGTTCCTGCTTGAATTTCCCAACAGATTCATGGCGGAACAGACGATACAAGGTCAATGGAAGTGGAAGAATATAGCTTTCAACTTAGAATGGTGGTGCCCGGTGACAGGATACGTTCCAAATTCCTCGAAAACCCAAGAAACTTGGATCAAAGTGGTGGAAGTTCCCCTAAACCTCTGGTCGCATCAGGTTTTCGTGGAAATTGGTCGAATATGTGGCGGATGGGTTGCTACTGAAGAAGAGACTGAACTGAAGAATCATATGTAGGCAAGAATTTTGGTAGCTAACGACGGAAGAAACATACCAAAAGAGGTGAAAATCTCGAGAAGAGGGATCAGTTATCATTTTCCGATATGGGCGGAAAGCACAATGATGTTCGAAGAGTCGCCGGAAAAAATTTACAGACCAACCGGAGAAGACAGTCCCACAAAATACCCAGTTCAAGCCTCGAACCAGCAATTGCAGAGCTTCTGCCATCACTGCGATTCAGTACAAAAATCCCTAATTCTTAGTGATTCCCATTCAAAGAAGCACGTGGGGGAGGGTCTGTTGACAGCTGCTAGTTTGAAGGACAAATCTACACGTGACACTCACGTGAATCACTAAATTAGAGGGAGTTTAATGATGAAGAGGGTGATGGGTCTGATCCAGCAAGCTTTGTTATTTTTAACAAAATAACAAGTCCAACTCAGTTGATTATAAACAATGATCTTTCCAGTGGGCAGTGGGCACTTACCCCTGAAGAACTAAAATCTCAAGTCTCCGTTTCAGTCGTGCAAGCATCAGAACAGAGAATGGCGCAGGAAATTACAGTGGTGAATTCTATTGAGGATTTGATAGAAGAACCCTTGCAAGCCATGGAGGAGACAAATATTCAAGAAAACACAAGGGGAGATTTGAACATGAGACCACTCGTAAAAACTGGAGAATCAGATCACAGGGAAGGGATTTCCATTGAAGACTGGGAGATTGAAGATCCAAAACCACTGCATATCAGGAACAACTTCCTCTTGCAGAGAAAGAGAAGGAGGTCTCTGCATGGGTAAAAAATAACTTGCTTAAATTGGGGAAATTACTGAGGGCTGATTTTCAAGGATATGAAGAAGAAGCCATGGAACTATTACTGTAAGTGGAACAGCTCCAAGCTCCAAACAAGCAAGATGCCAGGAATCTGCAATGGTGTGTAAGAAAATAAAACATAAAGGCTCTAAAGAACTTAAAAATTTAGTGGCTTTTGATGTAAAATTCAAGAGTGGTGGGAGTAGAGATAAGGGGAGAAACACCCAGACTATCTTATGATGCGATTCAAACTTGTATCATGGAATGTAAGGGGCTTGAACAACAGGGACAACGAGAATAGTAAAGAACATAATGGGGGACTAGAAAGCTAATATCATATGTTTACCGGAGACAAAATTAGAGAGGGATTTCGCAGGTCTGATAATGCAACCGGGGGGGGGGGGGGGGGGGGGGGGGGGGGTTAAAATGGCATGTTTAGAGGCTAGTGGGACTAGAGGAGGAATATTATTATTATGGGATAGTAGAGTATGGAAGGGGGAAATACTACAAGTATGAACTTACACTCCCACCTGCAAATTTGAAGCACAATTGCAGGACTTCAACTGTCATATTACAGGAGTGTATGCTCTTAACTAGGAAAGAAGAATGGTATGGGAGGAGATTGGCTCTACCAGAGGTCTATTTGAAGGACCATGGGTTGTTTGTGGGGACTTCAATGTGGCTAGATATATCTCTGAGAAAAAAGTTGTACTAGAAGAACAAAAGGCATGAAGGAATTTTCTGACCTGATTGAGGATATGAATTTAATTGATCTTCAATTAGAAAATGCTAGTTACACATGGTTCAAAGGGGATAATCAAAGAATAGCCTCAAGAATAGATAGGATTTTGGAATCTCAAGAATGGGATGACTTTTTCAGTAATCTGAAGCAAGTTGCTCTTCAAAGATTAGTGTCAGATCATTCTCCAATTGCTATTGAAGGTGGTACCTGGAGGAAAAATAAGAGTTATTTCAAGTTTGAGAATTGGTGGTTAAATACCGAAGGCTTCATGGATAAAGTAAAGAAGTGGTGGAGTTCTTTCAACTATACTGGTAGGCTCGACTTTATCTTGGCCTCCAAGTAAAAAGCCCTAAAATATAAATTAAAAGAGTGGAGCAGAAGTCAGCAGGGAAACTGGGGCAACAGAAAAGGGGCTTACTAGAGAAATTGGCATCTTTGGAAAGCATAGCTACAGGCAAAGTGAGTTCTAACAAAAGAATCAGTGGAAAAGGCAACCGTTCTCGTGAAATTTGAGGATTTGATTAAGAATGACGAAATATCATGGAGACAAAGATCTAGATCCTTGTGGCTGAAAGAAGGGGATAAGAACACCAATTTTTTCCATAAGATGGCTAATGCACATAAGAGATACAACAATATTGGCCAACTTCTAATTCAGGGGAGCCTAGTCCAGGATCCAGTACAGATTCAAGAGGAAATTGTGGAGTTCTATCAGAAGTTATATTCTATTCTGAGGAAGTAAAGTGGAGACCTGCCAATAATTTCACAAATTATCCAAGGCTGACAACGGAGGAAATGGAAGATTTAGAAAAGAATTTTGAAGATGATGAGGTGTTGAGTTGCTTAAAGTAGTGTGCAATTGGCAAAGCACCTGGTCTAGACGGTTTCTTTCATCAAATGTTAGGATGTGGTGAAACATGATATTATGCCGACCTTTCAAAAGTTCCACGAGCAAGAAAGGTTTGAAAGAAGCTTTAATGCTACTTTCATAGCCTTGATCCCTAAGAAGAAAGGTGCGAAAGAATTAAGGAGCTTTAGACCTATCAGCCTGATAGGTAGCATATATAAGCTTTTCTCTAAAGTGCTCATAGAAAGATTAAAAAGAGTGATGGCAAAGCTTGTGGATTCTCAACAACGGGGCTTTCATTCAAGAAAGGCAAATTATGAATGCTGCCCTCATAGCCAATGAGGCGGTTGATTCCAGGCTGAGTTTGAAAAAAAACAGGAATTCTATGCAAACTTGACATTGAAAAAGCTTATGATCATGTCAGTTGGGGATTTCTTATGAGTTTGCTAGAGAAGATGGGATTTGGGTACAAATGTAGACAATAGATCTACTACTGCATCTCAACAATAAACTTCTCAGTCCTTATAAAGGGCTCTCCAACAGGTTTCTTTAGCTCACATTAGCTCACAGAGGGGGTTGAGACAAGGTGACCCCCTGTCACCATTCTTGTTCATACTTGTAATGGAGGGTCTCAACAACATGATCAAGATCGCAAATAGAGAAGGCTAGTTAAGGGGTTTTGAAGTTGCTAGAACTGGAAGGGGAACTTTGGAGATAACACATCTGCAGTATGCAGATGACACACTAATTTTTTGGGATGCTAAAGAGGAACAACTCAGAATTTTGAGGTTGATATTAGTCATTTTTTAAGGGATGTAGGGTCTACATGTGAATTGGAGGAAAAGCTTCCTCTATCCAGTCAATGTCGTGCCAAACATAGAAATGTTGAAAGCGGTTTTAAGGGGTGAAGTGGGTAATCTGCCTACTATTTACCTTGGTTTGCCTGTGGGAGCCAAGTCCAAGTCTATGGAAATTTGGAATAGGGTGATTGAGAAATGTGAGAAGTTAGCAAGATGGAAATCTCAATATCTTTCTCTGGGTGGCCGACTGACTCTGATTAATTTTGTGCTTGATGCACTTCCAACATATATGATGTCCTTATTTCCTGTACCAACAAAACTCATCAATAGGTTGGATAGCATCAAGGGGAAATTTCTATGGCAAGGGAACAAACAAAGGAAGGGATACCATTTAGTCAAATGGAAGGCAGTGACCACTGAGAAGAGAAATGAGGGTTTGGGGATCAAGAACTTGAAAAACCACAGTAAGGCTCTCAGAATGAAATGGCTCTGGAAGTATGCTAATGAAAATCAGAACCTATGAGGCAATGTCATCAAGAACAAATATGAGGAAGATGATAACTTGATGACAAAGGAAGTCACTACTCCTTATGGTGTCAGCACGTGGAAGTCGATCAGAATGTTATGGGATGAATTCAAAGTCAACACCAAGATTGAAGTGGTAGATGGAGCTAAAACTATTTTTTGGAAGAATGATTGGCATGAAGCAGGCAAGATGGAAATCTTATTCCCAGACATATACAATCTAGTTGTACATCAACAAAGCACGAATAGCTGAATTGTGGACACCTCAAGGGTGGAATTTTGATTTCAAGAGAAATCTCAATGATTGGGAAATTCCTAGAGTTATAGATTTTTTCAACACCATTAACCAGTTTAATGGCCTGAAGACGGGACACGACATTCTTAAATGGCAAGGGAATAGCAAAGGGGCTTTTAGAGTAAATACAACTTATAAGAAACTTAACCAAACAAACCAGCAGTTACTCCGATGGCCCTGGAAACTTATTTGGAAAGCTAAAATCCCACACAAAATAGCCTGTTTTGTTTGGTTATTGGCAAAGGAATTTGTGCTGACTCGAGATAACCTGATGAAGAGGAGAATCCCATTGTGCTCTAGGTGTTATTTCTGTTGGGAAACTGGAGAAACAGTGGTCCATCTTTTTATACATTATAGGATCACTAGCCAACTGTGAAGAATATTTCTCAATCTAAAAAATATAGCATGGACTATGCCTGGGAAAATTACACAGACTTTAAACAGCTGAGTTGGGAAGAAGCAGGAGTACATGCCAAATGCCAAGAACAAGAACAATTGGAGAATAGTTCCCGCTGCTATCTGGAGGACAATCTGGAAGGAGAGGAACCTTAGAGTTTTTGAGAATGTAGAGAATAGTATGCAACAAGTAAAGCTGAACTGCATTCTGACTTTATATTTTTGGTGTAATCAGATATAATCATTGATGCCATATAAGGATAGGATAGTAGATTTAGAGCTTTTGTAAATATGGCTACCGTACAACCCATGTACTGTCTTACAGCAATAGAAACAATTACCAATTTCAAAAAAAAAAAATCAAAACCTTGTTCTTTCGAGCCCATCATGATTCTATATATATATGTATATATTGATAATTATGGTATCCGAGTCAGCTTGTGTACATCCCGACTAAGGCCTCATTTTTTTGCACTTAATGGACAGACTTCAAATCACTAAATGCATTTGTTTTTCAGTAAGATTTTGGCTCTTAATAGGTCTTAATCATTCAGATTTGGAACTAAGTCTTAATCATTAAGAGGTATTCTTAGGTTGAAAAATATTCACCACTACTCTATCCATAATCATCGGTCACCACTCACCACCACTAACTACCTCTGCCACCACCACCATTGTCAACCACCACCTTGCCACCGACAACCACCACCACCAACCACCTCCACCATCACAACCACCATTCACAATCATAATTGCTACTAACCACTATTTTCAGCCGCTACCATATCTACCACCTCCATTATTTTAATTATATCCGCACTATCACCACCGTCGATGCCGATGCCGATGCCAATGCCAACACCACCAACACCATCATCAACCACTATCGGCCAATCCCAACTACTAACCAACTAATCTACTACAACTAGCGCCACTGCTAACTACCACTAACACATCATCATCATCCCCACATTCTTCAATCACCCCCCCCCATTGTCAACGGTGTCGCCACCTCTACCACTGCTTCAACCGCCATCATTGCTATATATATATCTACTAATAATCATCTCCACCATCACAACTAACATCATCTCCAACTACCACCAATACATCGTCAACCATCATGCATTCATTTTTATGTTATCATAATCAACACCTCCAACTACTAACATCAACCAACTTCACATCACTACCGCCACCACTACCATTCGTCACCATCATAACAGTCACTACAATACCAAACATCTCTATCACCACCAACATTACTAATCACTAACATCAATCATTACCACCACCGCCATCATTCCAAACCATCTTCATTATCACTAACAAATATAAATATTTTTTGCAATCAAATAATAATTTCATTGTTAAATCAAATATTTCATTACTATATAATTATTTTTTATTTGAATTATATTTTTATTATATATACAAATAAATAAATTTTGCATATTCAGATATTGAAAAACAAATACTCTTAACCATCCAGATTTCAGATCTGAAGACAGCATCTTAATCATTAAGATATGCATTCAGATTCAGACGTCTAAATCTTAATAAAAACAAATGCAGCCTAATTCTACGAGATAACTGCAACCTCCCACCAGGGATAGGTATCACTTAACTCTGTCCACTAAGGCTAGGACAAATGAGAACAAATCACCTAATGCTTTTTATCTATGCTTGAATTCGAACCTAAGACCTTATGATTGTCAATTCATTTCATTGACCACTACAAGGCCACACCTTGGGTGCAAACCTTCTTGTTTCAAGCTCATCTGTGAACAATTACCTGGAATTCTTTCTTAATAATTCTATGGTATATGCAGAAATGGACCAACTGGTTTAGCTCTGATATTCAATCTTAAAAGTTAGTTCATAAAAGAAGAATTGATCAGTATCATCTAAGAAACCCGCAATTCGTTCTATCAAACATGGGAGACTGAAGATAAAGTTACATTACAGTATTATTTTCTTGGATGAAACCGATAAGTTAGTTATTTTCCTCATCTTACCATGGAACATTAATAACCGAGCGAGATAGGAAAATCCCTACATGTTTCATCTGATGGGAATATGCCAATGTTTTTTCCCACTCCCACTCGAACAAACAATCGTTCGTGTCTCACTACCTTTGAGTGCCCAGCAAAATCTTATCTTCTAATTCATCTCTTCCTTTTCTATCGCACCTTCACTTTCATTTCAATCTAACCTTAACACAATGCACAAAGTTGTTACTGGAAAAAAATTAAAACACCTAGAACTCTATTGTAATACTGGTGTAGGTCTGATTGAAAAAGAACGTCAGAAAGTTTGAAATACTTTTCCTACAATATTTTGAGGAGCCAAAAATTATACCAAAAACCTAGCTTGATTCACAATCTTAAGGCGCAGAGATCGAGTGTTTAACATCTTTTATTAAATTATTTTGCACAGAGATCGAGTGTTTAACATCTTTTATTAAATTATTTTGTGTACTGTCTTCTCTTCTTTTTCATTTGTTTTCTTTTCTTCCTCCAGCACCAACAGTCCAGCACCATGCAACGACCACCAGGACTCGTTCCACAACCACCATCGCCAAAGTTAAGACCTTTCTCCTCCACCATCACCTAAACCATCAAATATCTTACTAGCACCATCCTAAAACAACGGCAAGAAGGAGCATCAACTTATGTTTGTTTTCTATTAACTACATCCCCGAGCTTTCATATTTATCAAGCAAATCATCCAAAATATAATCTTAAGGACCCAAGTAATCTCATCCTTAACCTCGTGTCCCACTATTATATTTTATGTCTTTTCCATTTGAGATCCAAGCTTTTCAACCAACTCGGTGTAATTTTGAAAGCCACCTTCTTGGGTCAAATTAAATGCATGTAAAGTAGCCTGAGAATTTCAATGAAATGGGAATATTTGGTTGCATGAAAGTTGAGGCACTAATACAGGTATAGTTTTCTTTTTTTTAAAAAGGGACGGGAATATGCCATATCAAAATGTCAAAATAAATTGGAAAATCACGGGTGAAAATTTATTTGAAATCTGAGGAATGAATGAAAGATCAAAAACAGAGATTTAATGTGCAGAGTAACGAAGACATGGAAACAGAAACAAAAGAAAGGAAACGAATACCTTACCAAAAAATGTATGCATACAATTAGCACATTTAGCTGTCTCTGCTTTTAGATCTTCTCGATTTCTTAATATGATTTTCAGATTTCAGCTTTTTCCTGTAGGATACTATGTTAGCAGGCTCGAGCAATTCAGCAGCCCTTTTGTTGCCTCCCCTCTTTTCGGTAATGCTGTAGTATATCAGAAAAATGCATGAAAGAGAGTGATGGAATGAAATAAGCGAATAGAAACTTCACTGTTAGCAAACCTGTAAGCTTGAGACTCTTCTGCCTTCGTTTCCAACCATTGAATACTTCCTGTGTTAGATGGCACTAATGACCCACATATATGTAGTATCTCTTCATCAAAACTACAAATAAAAACACGATATCAATTCTAATTCATCCATTATAGTTAACTAAAAAATAAAATGCAGAGCTGAAAGGAGAAGCAAAAGAGCATTGAAATTCAGTAGGAGCATTAAGTTTGCTCGTCTTTTGTTTTATCATTCTTGGCGAAAGTCGGAGTATGCAGTTGGACTATGCTAATAAGGCACAAATTTTTTATAATTCATTGAACCCAGCATTCAAGAGGGCCAAACTTTTGGTTTGCTTTTCTGCTTTTGTTCACTTGTACGGAATATGTAGCACTCTTTGTGCTACTACTTACTAATACAGCCATTACCTCTTCAAAGAAACATGTATGCACCTTGCATGCCATGGATTTTGTTCTGAAAAAAGGAAACATAAGACACTTGTCTTTAAGCTAGACTACCAAACTTCACAGAGATTCTGAACATATTTTTACCCAGCACCTTCACTAATCTCCTTTTCCAACTAGAGCTTTATGTATTAAATTCTTACATGTATGCTTTTGATATAGCTGGTAGTGTGGAAGATATACTTCTGATATACCTCTATTGCTATATGTACTACATCAGCGAGACCCTTTAACTTCATGAACCAAAGGGTCGAAGCTGATGAAGGCATAATGGTAACATTGTATTAATATAAAGAGCACTAGGGCAGTGCTGAAGCCATATATACCGAGGACAGAAACAGAAAACCAGAAAAAAGCCTACCTAATTACAGTTTCCCTATCAAATCTATTGAAGAATCCTCCTCCTCTATTAAACAATCTTTACACCAAAAGCGAAACAACAATAGACACTTAATCTTAACAAACTGCAAATGACTGCTCCTATCTTCAAAACTCGGGAATTTCTCTCCCTCCAAATCGACCACCATGTACAAGCAGGAACCAATCTCCACCATTTCTTCTGTCTAACTAAATCTCACATACTGTTCCAGCTCTTAAGGAGATCAACCGTGTTTGCAGGCATACACCAGTTTATCCCCACAATGTTAAGAAAGAGTTGCCACAGCTGATAAGTAAAAGAGCAATCTCCATCATTCTTTTGAAGAAAAAGAATGCATTAGATAGAAGATTAAGTTTATGGTGTAAAGAACAGAATATAGATGAGGAAATTCAATTAGTGCATTTTATAGGATCTCTGTAAGTAGCTTTTATTTTCTTTACTGTAAATAAACTTTTTGGAGGTTGCAAGCATGGCCCTTAAAGCTGAAGAATACAAATTATCAGTTTGAAAAAAAAAAGGTGCAATGAAGAAACAAATGACTATTAGTTTTTGTGTTTGAACCACAAAAAAGGCACCTAGAACACATAACTGGAAGCCCCTTCTTTTAACCTTTCTTGAGTCAAACAAGCCTCTCTTACCACCAGCTAGGAAAAACATGGAACCCTTATAGGATCATTAGTTTTTTTTTTACTTCGATGGCCAATCATCATCTGTTGGTCAGAAGTGCTGACTGTTGGATGGGCAGATTTCGACTGAAAAACTCACATCCTTGCTTGGCCTCCAATGAAGTTTGTCGTCTGCTTCTGATATCCCATGGAAACCCTCCAAAGTCTTAAAAGAACTTCACCGCACCTTCTATTTCCCAATCATTGAGGGCATCCTGGTGGTGATATTCCATCAGTGCAGCCCCTTAACTGTGCTTTTGTCCTCTTTTTTGTTTTAAATGGGGCAAGGGGAAATGGAGGAGGGGATTACAAGGTTGGAAATCGAATCCATTTTCACAAACAAGGTGAAAGTTCAAGGACAACCACCTAAGCTACTAAATTTCCTTTTTAATTTATTTATTTTTATTTTCTAACTTGTTTTTGCTCTCTAAGTGACCAGAACCCACAACCTCAGATTTGGAGGTGGAGGGTGCTTACCGTCTGAGCAACCCACTCTTGCCCCTTGAGAGTGCTCAAACTAGCATCCATAGAAGTTGTAATGCTGTATAAATCAGGAAAGGGCTCTATTAAGCATCCATGCCCTATCCAATTGTCTGTCCAGTAATATTGTCAAAGGCACGCTTAAGCCCTGAAGCTAGGCTCAAAATGTATTGAGCGCTTCACCTAGCTTAATGTGTGCTTCCGTGTCATCATCAAGGTTCTAAGGCATGCTTTCCCTCGCCAATGAGCCTATTCTGAAGAGGCGACACTAAAATGTATTTTTTTCCTCCCTTTGTGCCTTTTTCGTTAGAACTCACACTTAATTTGAGCTTTTAGCCCAACGAACCTTAGAACTTGTTTGTACTTATTGCTTTTGAAAACACTGCTGTGCAGAAAAAGTCTTTCTTCCATTGCCAACCAGAATATTTTTTTTGATGAAGCAATAAGAAATTTCATTGTTGGCATCAAGAAGATGCAGAATAGTACAAAAAGTTAGGAGAATGGCAATAGTTCATTAGCTCAGAAAACAAAAAAGGCTACACTTGCACCAGGGAGCTAACAAAGTTCAAAAAGTTCTCAGGAGAATCTATGGGTGAAAGGTTATGCCAACTATATAAATACAAAAGACACCTAGCCTTGAGGGATTGATTTGGAGTTGATAAACCTTCAAAACATCTGTTGTTCCTTTCTGACCATACGCACCAACAAATACTAGCAGGTATCATCTTCCAGATTGGCTTGATGGCCTTACCAACTCTCCAATTGCACCAGCACTCAAAGGCCTCTTTGGTGCTATGTGGCATTACCCAATTAATATCAAATATAGACAGAAACATACCCCATAAGCCAGCAGCAACTGTACAATGTAAAAAGATGATTGTTGGACTCAACGTACTGATGGCACATGTAACATCTATTGGCAATCTGAAATTTCCTTTTCTTAAGGTTATCTTGAGTGAGGCAAGCTTCATGAAGAGCTGTCCAGCTGAAGCATATGATCTTTGGTGGGAGTTTTGTCTTCCATATCAACTTCCATGGCCAGTTATCAAGTACTCCATTAGGAGCAAATGACTTTACATAGCTTGCTTTCACCGAATATTTACCACCCTTTGTCACTATCCCACCTTAACTTGTCTGCTTCGTGGACATTTATCACCTGGCCTTCTAGCCCAGAGAACAAGTTGACCACTTCTTCGATTTCCCAATCCTGCAGGTTCCTTCTGAATAGTACAGTCCAGGTATTGTCTTCCCTATTCTGAGAGATGGAAGAATTTGGTGCACGTGCAATTTGAAATAGCCTAGGGAATTCCTCCATCAAAAGGATATTATCCAGCCACCTATCCTTCCAAAACCTGATATGTATACCATTAACTGCTACCGAGTGTTTTGAAAGAACTCATCTTTAAGATTGCATATACTCTTCCAAAGGCCTACACCATGAGGGGAGTTGGACAGCTTGGAGCACCAATGATTTTCGACTCCTTGTTTTGCCTTGATTACTTCCTTCCATGGAGCTTGATCCCCTTGAGTGTACCTCCATATCCATTTCATGAGTAAGCATTTGTTGTGAAGAGCTAAATCTTTTATGCCCAATCCTCCCATTTGTTTTGGCATCACCACTTTAATCCACTTTACCAGGTGAAACTTGTGAACCTTGTTACCCTCCCATAAGAAATTCCTCCTGATCCTATCAAGCTTCTTCAATATCTTGCTAGGTATGGGAAAAAGAGTCATGTCGTAAGTTGGAATACTTGTCTAGCACGCTGTTAATCAGTGTCAATCTCCCACCCATTGACAGATATTGCCTGATGGACTTCCATACAATTATTTTAGAGTTTGCTAATGTGTCCTAGTGAAGCCTGATGGACTTCCATACCCTTACCCCGTATGGGCTGCGCTGTTGACAGGATAAGTACACCACATCCCTTCTAGGCCATATTTTTCACAAATTACCCTTTTCCATAAAAGATATTTTCTCCCAAACAGCAGCTCCATAACCATTTCGGCAGTAGACTAATATATTGAGTATTCTCTAATATTTTATTCCCTAATTCCCAATCCTCCTTGATTAAGTGGTGATCAGAGACTTCCCATTAGCCAAATGCATAACCTATTCGTCTTTGTTGCCTTGCCAGATGAACTTTCTTCTTAACGCCCCAAGGCAAGGGAAACAGGGACATCATATAAGTGTGCAATGCATCAAGAACACTATTGTCCAAGACGACATTGCCACAAAAAGACGGGTACCTTCTCTCTAATTCAAGATGCTTCCTTAAAAGCAGACTGGAATATCTATATAGCTTGTCATTGGAGCAAAATAAGTGCATATATGCTTCTGTTCCTTTGTCATATATTTGTAATTCCAAGTGTGTACATGCAGGAAAAGAGTTTCCAGAGCTCCAAAAATAAATACTCCCTTCGTTTCAAAAAGAATGACCTACTTTGACTTGGCACAAAGTTTAAGAAAATAAAGAAGACTTTTGAATCTTGTGGCCTTAAATTAAAGTTGTTAAATGTACCAAAATGCCCTTTAATCTTATGGTCCTAAACATGTCAGGTGGAAAGTTGAAATTAAAGTATTGCCAAAAAAAGGAAAGGGGTCATTCTTTTTGAAACGGACTAAAAAGGAAAGTAGGTCATTCTTTTTTAAACGGAGGGAGTATGAACTTAAATCTTACTTCTTGACTGAGAATCGTAGAGTAGTTCCCACTTTGATCCTGTGTTTCTTGTGAGATCTGCTGACAAAAACTTCTTTCCCATGTTTCTATGAAAGACATATCCAAAGACAAATCAGTATCGTAATCTAAAGTCAACTCAAGGTTTCATTAGTTGAAAGTTCTTACAATTTTATACATGAAATCTTCTCGAATGTCCTCATCTGCTATGACGACAGAAGAAAAACCAAGAACAATTATGTGAATAGACTGCTGGCCAACTTTAACGACCTCACCGTCTGAAAAGATCAATATCAAAAGAAGGATTAAAGAAAAAAGTTGAACCCAAAAGAATTTACAATATTATACCAATGACATACACTCTTTAAACATTTATATATCCAAGGTGGGGAGTTGAGCTTTGAGCTTCTGAAAAAAGGGAGAACAATGAGGGTGGTGAAATTAAAAAAAAACTTTCATTACTTTAGCATTTTACTCCAACTTCACTCCAAAAGAAAAAGGCTGGAAATAACTGAGATAGAGTACAATTTTACAACCAAAAAATTACACATAATGTGATTGAATCCACATGATATTACGCAAACAAGAATTAAGTTGCAGGAGTACCTAATAGCATGTCTGGCTTTGGATGAAAAAGTAGCAACTTTGCTTCAAATCTCACGCCAAAATAAGGGTGAATTCCTGGAAGAATTTTAGCCAAATTGCTACTGAACTTCGGTTCATAAGTCAATACCACACCATCTAAAGATTCATTAAACCTGTAAAACAAAGAACCTTATGAACAAAAGCACCTAAGAAACAAGTGAAATAGAAGTCCAAATACACACAAAGATCAAATTCCTAAGTGATAATGGAAGAGAAGAAAGAGAAAAAAGAAAATATTAAACCATGAAAGATAGGAGCTTTAAATAGCAGGATTGTCAAGCCAAAATAAAATTGGCAGTACCAACTGATCAAAAAATGTAACAATCAGCCATAAATCAATCCCTAACTACTTGCAGAGATGTAATGCAACCTCTTGCCCTTTTAGCAGTACACCCAGAACGTCAATATGCCTAGGTGACCGTGTCCCGTTAATGGGTCCACACGACATGAATTTGAAATAATCCGGCCAGTAAGTTCCTAATTAGGGATGGCAATGGGGCGGTGCGGATGCGGGGTGGTGCAGGTTTTAGGCTATGCGGGGCGGTGAGGGTTTTAGGCTATGTGGATGCGGAGCGGGTTGGGGTAAGTTTTTTTCGGGGCAGGGCGGGGCGGGGCGAGTTGCGAGTATATGTGGATTTAAACTAAAAAAAAAAAGTTAAAAACTAGTATTATTCTCGTGAATCTACCTAAAATTATATGTATTCTTCACATAAAATTTTATCATGCTTAAAACAACATATATAACACTGCAAATAAAAAAATTTATAGCTTTTTTAATTTCTTTATTCATCTTGATGAAAATTTGATATTTGATCATTACTTGTACACGTGATACTTTCCTGACAATTTCTTAGTGAAAAGTGATATAATAGAAATTGGTTGTTACTATTTCTTAGTACTGGAAATATTATGGTTTTTAATGGAGTTACAAATTTTTCAAAAAAGAAAAAAACAAAAATGTGGGGCGGTGTGGTGCGGGTATGTGCGGATATGAGTGTGGGGAGGGTTTATGCGGGTTTAAAGGTGATGCGGGGCGAGGCGGTTTTAAAATTCGCGGGTTTAGAAAAAATCCACACCGCACCATTGCCACCCCTATTCCTAATACACACAAAAAAAAAGTGGCAAATTGCACTATTCCAGGTTACATGGTCTCTTAGCTTCCTGTTACATTGTCCTCTGGTGCGCTGATTGCAGAGATACCTAAATTAGCATTTCCGTGAAACTAGAACTGATTAGTTGAGCCTTAGCATATATGAGACATTACATTCTGTGTCACAGTGATCAGAATAGCCCTTTTCCAAAACTGAAGTTATGATATATTCTTCTGAGGTTAAATTTACCTAGGATATGAATAGCACCACCAAGAGATGTGGTAGGATGGTTGTGACCCTTCAACCCATTAACAATAGAGATGTCGGATTCAAGCTTGGGAATAGAGAAACCCCTATTGTGGAGCGTTACCCTCTTTAATGGACCATACATAGCACGGATCCCAATTAGTCGGACCAGTGTGCTTCAGATACCGGGTAGTTATTAAAAAAATTAAAGGTGTTCTGGAAAGCAGTAGTGTTTTAACTTCAAAAGTAGAGAGACTGTTTCGGATAGACCGTCTGCTCAAGAAAAACAGTCCAAAGCAGTTCCGAAAAAAGAAGTACAAGAAAAACAGTCCAAAGCAGTTCCGAAAAAAGAAGTACAAGAAACAACAAACAGTGACAAAATGAGCAACACCTAAAAATGGGATTAATGAACACTATTGAAACAAGAGTCATCAACGACTAATTAACTTCACAAAAATAACTTCTTTTTTGATAAATTCGATTGTAGATTCAGTGATAAAAGCAGAAACCCAAAATCTGTAAGTTCAAACTGAAAATAGGGAATAGGATGAGGAGGAATTACTTGAAAAGAAGAGAGCTAAGTTGGCGATAAACAGAGGCCTCGACCTTTTTGGCCTTGGAGGGATGTAGATACACAACCATATTCGCGCAACACTCTTTCAGTGCCTCCATTGATGCCTATTTTGTTAGGGTTTATTTATGTTAAGAGCCCTAAAATCTCAGTGGAGTTGATGGAAGTAGGAAGCGCCTCTTCTCCGGCGTAGGTTTTGTCCCGTGCGTAATTTGATTGAGTCTATCCTTTTTCATATTTAAGGTCAATATTTGTTTAACTAAAGGAAAATTACATAAATATACAATTTAAGAGCCAATATATTATAAAAAGTAAAATAGTTCGATGGACACCTATATTATGTTAATTTTGTAAGTCAACACTTCTACTTACATGTTTGTCATCTGAATCTTTGAACCTACTAAAAAGTAATATTTTAAACACATTTTCTGATGTGTCATCCTATGTGATTGGGACCACATAAGAGCGTGTATCTTAGTCTCCTAGCGTGCGTCAGCCATCAAAAAAGGGCCCCAATGGCCAAAAAAAGACCTTAAAAATGTTTTTTCTTCCTCATTTGCTTCCAACACCATTGTTGGAGCAATTTGAGCTTTTTTTTTCCTTCTTCTCCATTTTTTCTCTCTAAGTTCTTGTTCTTTAATTTTTTTTTTTCCTGTTGTGTTTGTAATATTGGAAAGTTAATTTTTTATGTAATTTTTTGCAATACCATGACAGTTCGAATTTGTTATTGTGGGCTTTACGAGGAACTTAAGATGTCTAGAACACCAACCAAACCCGGAAGAATGTTTTGGGGGTCAAAAATATCAAGTTGGTAATGGTTGTGGATTCTTTCGATGAGCTGATGAAAATGAACAATATAAAGGCAGACATCGCAGGTAACGAAGACAACAAAGACTGGGAAGATATGGAAAGCACGAAAGACATGAAATATCAAGCATTAGTATTGATATCACTATTAGCATTATTGTTGTCATCTGGTTTATATCTGTTGTATTATTTAAGATGGCTTGATCTATTTAGTTGTTATGTGCAATGCTAATAAAATTCAAATTTAATAACAAACACCATTTTGTCAACACAGAAATCTGCAATATAAATATCTTAACAAGAGTTGACATCAAAAAGCTCGTCTTAACAACATCTTAAATGAGAAATGCACCGGAAGTCTTACAAAAATTGTCTTAACAACACTTGGGATCAATACAGAAAGAGAGAATTATACTAATGTGTTCCTTGAGTGCTTGTTGTGGACTGATTCTTGTTGGCTTGAGTGCTTGATGTGGCTTGAGTAGTTGTAGATGATTTTGCCTTTGATCTTTTGTAACTCTGTTCTTGTAGTTGTCTTTGAGTTACTGCAGCTCCACATTTCCACCTTAGTCCATTTGGTTTGAAACCCAAGTCAATATTGGTTGGAACTGAACTAGTAAGTGTTGGACTATGCAGCATTCTATCAGTATTTCCAGACTATAAAAATAAAAAAAATCAGTTATAGATGCACTAATTAATACCAGTTAAATGTAAATTACATTATAGGAAACTTACCCTCTTTACCATACTGCCACTTAGTCCAAACAGCACACCAAAACTAGTTTCTTTTGCCTTTTTTTGCCTTGATCTTTTATATGCAAGATTTGGACCACCTCTCAAAGTTGTACTAGTCTTTCTCTTTTGGGCACCAACTCCACTAGTAGACTACTGAAGTGGTAGTGGGCATCACAGCAGCTGCAGGCCTTATATCAGATGTTGAGGCACTTGTTGGCCTCACAGCACTAATTGATGCAGCATTTGTAGGTCTTCCTGCAGCTCTTGGTGCACTATGAGCATTTGCATGCCTTCATCCACCTCTTGGTGCACTGTGAGCATTTGCAAGCCTTCCTGCAGACCTTCTGTTTCTTGATTTAGCATTTGCAGGCATCTCTTCAGCTGTTGAAGCATTTGCATCTCTCTCAGCAGCAACAGCAGCTGCAGTACTAGTGCTGGCTTGCACACTTGGTTGACTGCCACAGTTACTACTGAAATCTTTTTTCTACAAAAAAAATGTAAAGGTCAAAAACACATTCAAAAATAGTAAAAATCATCAATAAAAAAAGATTTAGCTTAACAAAGTTGGACATCCTTTCTTGTTGTGTCCAATAGACTTGCACACAGAACATGTCATTTTTCTTCCCTTTCTTGTAGCCTTTCCAAACTTCTTCTTAACAGGTTCATCCTTAGCTTTCTTTCTATTTTTACCTGGCCTTCCTGGCATGAGAGTAATCTCAGGTGGCTCAATTGGTGGTCTTGTGCTTGTTGGCCACATCTTAATATTTGTCATTAGTTGAATATACTTATCATATGCCTTCAGGTATGTTTTCCTTTGATACCAGTGATCAACAAAAGACTCCACATTCCATCTCTTGTAATGCATTGCAGCAAATGCATGTGCACAAGGAATTCCCTTTAGTTACCATGACCTATAACTACATTGCTTCCTCTTCACACTAATAACATGTGTATAAGGTGGATCACCAATCTCAAAGCCCATATCACCATTAAACCTCACCTCACACTTGGTTGCATATTCATCATTCTCTGAAATAACTTCCATAGCCATTGGTGATACACCACTAATCAATTTTTCAGAAAAAATCTCATTTGATTCATTTTTTCCATGACTTTGCATCTTATTTCCTCCAACA
The DNA here is from genome assembly GCA_030864215.1 of Capsicum pubescens. Taxonomy (NCBI): domain Eukaryota; kingdom Viridiplantae; phylum Streptophyta; class Magnoliopsida; order Solanales; family Solanaceae; genus Capsicum; species Capsicum pubescens. Next base: position 104,953,716 of record CM061545.1, on the reverse strand, counting down.
TAGTGAAATTTTTTTTGAACCTAGCAGCTAAAATTCAACTATTAAAAGTCTTACACATGTTGTTCTCAACCACATCACACCTGCTATGTTCATTAAAAGGGGCCCTACTCCGTGCCTCTTTGTTGTACTTGAGCAAATCTTCCACAATCCCAACATCCAACTCACTCATTTCATTAAGTTTCTGTTGCAAATACACTTCAAATGGGGCCCTTGCAACCTGCCATAATTTTTTTCTCCTTTCCTCACCACTCCAAACCTACTTCCAGTTGGACCATATATATCTAGCACACTATTTATGCTCAGCATTTAGCAGTAGATTAGTAAGTGTCAAATGAAGACCCTATCAAAACATGTAAAACAGTAGTTAAACATTAATGACATCACTGCAACAAACTTAAAAATAAATAACTGAAAAATATGAAATTTCATACCTTCTGCATATCAGACATTATTGCCAAGCCTTCACCCTCATTTTCTTCAAGTTCCAAATCATGGATGATGCACCTAAGAAACCAAGACCATGTGTCCTTGGTTTCTTTATCAACCACAGCCCATGCTACAGGGTACATTTGATTATTTCCATCTTTGGAAATGCAAGAAAATAAGATACATTTACATACACCCTTGAGAAAGGCACCATCTAAACCAATTATTCTTCTGTAACCCTATTTTCATCCACTTTTCAGGGCCCAAGACAAATGTAAATGCCATAAACACCTCTTTTCCTGGAATTGCATTCTTGGATGTCCTAATAGATACGGTGATACCAGGATTGGTGGTCCTCAACTTTTCAGCATAGTCATACAACCTAGCAAACTCTTCAACAAAATCACCAAAATGTTCATTCACAATTCTAATTTTTGCCTTTCTACAGGTTGTTTTACTAACATACAACCCATAGTCCTTTCTTAAACGTGCTTGAATCTGATGCAATTTTTTTTTTTGGAGAAAATAACATTTGTATTAAATACCAGCACTTGGGTAGTGCAGAAAAGACCATTTTACAACAGAAATAAAAGAAGTTCCTAATCCTAGCATGACTCTAAAACTCTTAGGATATCTTCTACTTCTATAAGAGATTTCTTTGTACACCAAAAACACAAAAGAAAAATGCATTTAATTTTAATTCTCTAGACTATCCTACTTCTTTCTTCAAAATTTCTAGCATTCCTCTTCCTCCAGACAGTTCACCAAATGCAAAGTGGGATACTTCTCCAAATTCTCCTGCTCTTGGCCCTACTTTCAGCTTCTTCCCAACTACAAAGAGTGTCAACAATCTTGCTAGGCATCATCCATTGTATGCCTCTTAGATTGATTAAAGTCTTCCATAGTTGATCAGTAATTCTGCAATGTAAGAATAGATGTCCTATTGTCTCAGCTGCTTCTCCACACAAACAACAGTGTGTAACTAAGACGATATTCCTCTTCCTTAGATTTTCATGAGTCAAGACTGCCTCTTTTGCTAATAGCCAAGAGAAACATGCCACCTTCAAAGGTGTTTAAGCTTTCCAAATTTGTTTCCATGTCCAGATGTTGTTCTGCATACTAGTATCATTTAGGCACTTGTATCCTGAACTTACTTTATATGCTCCTTTATTGTGTCCATCCCACCATAATCTCTCCATCCCATTTTTTAGCCTTTAGAGTGTGTTAAGATATTTGAGCAACTCAACCATTCTTGGAATTTCCCAGTCATTTGATCTTCTTCTGAAGAGTAGATTCCACCCTTGAGGAGACCACATGTCTGCCACATTACTGTTCCGGTTTAGCACTAAATCAAAAAAGTCTAGAAACACTACTGATAAAATCCTATTACCTAACCACTTGTCTTTCCAGAAAGCAGTTTTTCCACCATCATTGACTGAAATGGCAGCGTGATTAAGAAGAATAGGCCACCAACATCTGATAGATCTCCAGACAGTAACCCCATATGGGTTGTTTGCTTCTTTAGTAACCCAACCATCCAATTCTCCATAATTTGATCACCTTTTTTCATAGGGAATGTTGCTCATAAGCATATCTCCTCAACCATTTCATTTTCAGATCTTTGATCTGGATTTTCAAATTTTTCATTCCTAGACCTCCTTGTTTCTTTTCGGATATCAGCACTTTCCACTTGACTAGGTGATAGCCCTTTCTGGTTTTATTTCCTTGCTAGAAAAAGGATCTCCTAGTCTTATCCAGCCTCTGTACCACATCTGCAGAGATTGGAAATAAAGTAAGCATATAAGTTGGAAGGGCACCAAGAACTACATTAACCAAGTACGTCTACCCCCAATAAACAAGTACTGGGCTTTCCATATAGAAAGCTTCTTTTCATATTTCTCCAAAACAGAGTCCCATATCTCTTTTGATCTTGATTTAGCCCCTAGAGGCATACCTAGGTATATAGATGGTAAGGCTCTCACTTCACCTCCCAAGATTGAGGCAAGAAGATTAATATTTGGAACTAAATTAATAGGGTACACATGGCTCTTCCTCCAATTAATATGCAAACCTGAAATGCCTTAAAAAAGTACTAGAATTACTCTTAAATATCTTATCTGCTCCTCTTCTGCCCCATAAAAGATCACTGTATCATCAGCACATTGGAGATGTGTCACCTCCAGGCTATCTCGATTTCTTATTGACACCTCAAAACCTGAAATCCATCCATTATCTTTTGCAGTCTTGATCATATTATTAAGACCTTCCATGGTAAGGATAGACAAAAAAGGTGACAAAGGGTCTCCTTGTCTTAGACCCCTTTGGGATGCAAAGAAGCCTTCAGGTGCACCATTGATTAGTATTGAAAACTTCACCGTGGACATGCAAAAACTAATACATCTAATCCACTTTTCCCTAAATTCCATTCTCTTGAGTGTGTTAAGTAGAAACCCCTAATTCACATGACTATAAGCTTTTTCACTATCCAATTTGCATAAGATTCCAGGTTTCTTTTAAGCCATCCTTGAATCTACGGCTTTATTAGCAATCAACACTGCATCCATAATCTGTCTCCCTTGGATGAAAGCCATCTGCTGAGAATCTACTTGTAATGCTTGATCACTCATAATTCTATCCTTGTAATGCTTACTAATCCATAAAGGGTTACACATATTATTTCTTATCCTTTTAGAACACTTGTATACATGAAGGTAAGTTTTCACACTAAAATTTCCTGTGTTATCAACACTTCCAAGAATAACCCAAGGATAATCCTTATGCTTACACTTTGCCCTTACACTTTCCTTCTCATTAGGTTTATGCTTACACTTTGCCCTTACCTTTTCCTTCTTATTAGGTTTTAACTTAAGGTTCACACTTTTTTAATAGAGTAACTCTACAGTGCCTCTCTAAACTCAACAGCATTCAAAAAAACCATATACAACTGAAAACATACCTTCTTTGCAGTTTTATCAAAGTAGATCTTGCTAGATGAAGTTCTAGGTAGTGGATCTATCACTTCATCATCATCAACAGGATCTCCTCCCTCTCCATCACTAATGTCATTACCGGATCTGAACTATCAAAATAAGGGTCATCCTCACCCAGTTTACCTTCATATCTAACCTTCTTGTTCTTATAAATATCCTCAAAACCAGCATCTATACCTACTGGTCCAGATGGTATCTTATCTAGACTCACCATATCAGCCTTTTCTTTTGCTTGTTTTTCAATGTTAGACTTCCTAGTTTGAAGCAACTCTTCATCAAAATTACTCAACTCTTCAATGTTTTCATCAATATCATAAAGTGAATTACCATCAGAATTAGTGATATCAAAATCTAATTTAGAATCAGATGTTTGAATATGGTATATGGAGAAATCATTAACTTGACCTTCACCTAAGTCTTTACAATAAACCTTAACTTTTCTTTTGTCTACCCTAGGAGGCTGATTTTTATTTATATATTCATCTTCATTTATATTCAATGGATGAGATGAAGACACATCAGCCCTATTAGTTTCAAAAGGGGCTGCCACATCACCATTACTGAGTAGTAATAATGGTGAAGTGGCTGCCACATCATCATTAACAACTATAGGTTCACTAATTTGGTGAACAACATATACATCAACTAAATCTCCATGTTTTAAACTACTGATAAGTCTTAAAACATCAACATCATTTTCTAACCTGTAATAATAGCCCTTTTTGTTTACTCTACACCAAAAGGTTTCAATTTTTCCACATCAAAATCTGTTGCTAAGTTATGAAACAACATAACATGAAGCTCATCAACATTTACTCTAATTTTATCAGGAATACGAACTCCATTTGCATACCTTAGATCGGGGTCTGATAAAAAAGACCCCCCATAGGTGAATTGAAGTGTTACAATTATGTCCATTTATTTAGAAAACCTGTACAATGACAAGATAATATATACATTAGTCAATTATCCACAAAGCCCTAATTTTTAAAGAAAAATAAAGGAATAAAAAAATCAATTCTGATTTTACCAAAAAAAAACCTAAAATGTAATCGAAATAACAAAACATGTCATTGAAGGCACAAAACTGCTATACACACGTTTAATAGGAGCATTAAACAACAACAAAAATTAAAAGCCCCAATTTTTTTTGACCCAATTCTGAATTTACCAAAAAAATCCTAAAATGTAACCGAAATAACAAAACATGCCATTGAAGGCACAAAACTGCAATATATACGTATAATAGGAGCATTAGATAATAAATAAATCAAAAGCCCCAAAATTTTCAGACTCAATTATTATTTTTACAAAAAAAACCTAAATTCTACTCAAAATCTCAATATATGCCATTAAAGGCATATCACCACTACAAATACTACCTACAACAACACTACATACGAAACAGAGCAAAACTACTCAAAAAATTGAAGAAAAAAGTTCATAATCGCGAAAACCCTCAAACCACTAAAACGGACTCCATTAAATCGATAAGAAGCTTTAAAATAAACTACCAAATACTACAACTACACCAAAATATTAAATACTTACACGGATTGCAACAACCATCAACAACAATCGGCCTAAATTAAGTTAAAATCGGAGTAATTTCGAATTTGGGATGATAGAGACGAAGGGCGAAAAAGAAGGGTCTCAAATGACCTAAAATTTTGGTCCAACTTTACTATTTATACTCTAGACACATCGTTTCATACATGGAAATTATTTTAAAAAAATTTAATGACGTGTCCACGATTGTGCAACATGTACAGTTGAGTAGACCGACAAAGGGTTTAAAATGTTGTTTTTTAGTGGGTTCAAGGGTTCAGATGATAAACATGTAAGTAGAAGTGTCCAACTTACAAAACCAACATAGTACAAGGGTCCATCGAACTATTTTGCCTTATAAAAACTATCAAATACTTTTTATTTTTCAAAATATAACAATAGAAATATAACAAAATCTACTAAAATTAAAAGAAAAAACAAAAAAACAGTTAAAATAACATGATTTAAGGAGACAATTTAATGATTAATATTTTATCTTATAAATTCTCCTATTTTGTTTTTTAACTAAGTTTTAAAATAAAAAATAAGATAACCGAAAACAACACTTTTTTTATATATATTTTTAAATTTAATTTATTTAATTCAATTAACATTAATTTTTATTTTTTTGTAAGAAAAATCACCATTAATGATAGTATTCAAACCATATCTTATACAAATTTCATACACCATAAATTTATTAATACACCATAAAATTATTAATACACCTATTTCTATATCGATCAAACACCATAAAAATACACGAATTTCTATACATTTTAGACACCATAAAATTATTGATACACCAATTTCTATAAATTTTAGACAAAAATAACATATTTATTTGATATTTGTTATGATTTAAAATTTAACTTATTTAATGCAATTGACATTAATTTTTAATACTTTTTAAGAAAAATTTCCATTAATGATAGCAAATTCTTCGATTAATTCAAATCACGTCTTATACAAATTTCATACACCATAAATTTATTAATATACCATAAAATTATTAATACACTTATTTCTATATCTATCAAACACCATAAAAATACACCAATTTTTATGCATTTTAGACACCATAAAATTATTGATACACTAATTTTTAAATATTTCAGACACTGTAAAATTGTTATTATTGATACACCAATTTCTAAATAGTTCAAACACCATAAAGTTGTTGATACATCAATTTCTAACTATTTTAGACATCATAAAATTGTTGATCTACCAATCTTTATATAATTCAGACATCATAAAATTATTGATACACCAATTTCTAACTATTTCAGACATCATAAAATTTTTAGTACATCAATTTTTATGTTAATTTCTATACAATTCAGACACCATAAAATTGTTGATACACTAATTTCTATATAATTCACACACCATAAAATTATAGATACACCAATTTCTATACAATTCGTGCACCATAAAATCATTGATATCCTTCCTCTGTCGGTGTCATAAAAAAATTCTTGAAACTCATCAAAATTATCGAAAGATTCAATCTAGTTGGCCTTTTCTTTTTCATCACTGTAGAAGTAGAAGAATAGAAGAGCAATTAGTAGTAACAAACATCTATAATATATTAAAAGTGTGAAGACCCTTCGAAAATTAATTTGAACTTTTTATCCTTCATTAAAAGACTCTTCTTTAAACAAACTGTCTTTTCATTATTTTCTTTAATTTATTATTTAATTATTTTTATTATATTAACTAGACTCCTAAAATATATGAGACTCCTAAAATATATGGAAGGAGAATCAATTAATATTTTTCTTTTGTATTGACCAATTAAAAAAATACTCCTAAAATAGGATTAAAAAATAATCCTAAAATAGGACTCTATTAAGGAAATACTTCTATAAATATTGAGATGCACGTTAAATTAAAGAAGAGACTAGTTTTTTTTATGCTCATCTAACTTAATTCGATTGCATGTCTAGATTGGTAGATGCTTAATTTTCTATCCCTCAACGTCTTCACTATGTTTGTCAACATAATAGAATTCAACCTATGTTTGTGTATATATATATATATATATATATATATATATATATTCTTTTTTTTCATTCAAGTCATTCTTTAGTTTCAAAATTTTCGTTCAGACAAGAATTATTTTCATCAAAACTGAAGGCTTGTGATCACTATTGTATTATTTATTGTAGTTTACAGGTCGTAGATGAATTTACAGATGGTAGATGAATGTCGGTTGGTTTTGAGGAATTTTTTTAGGTAAAGGTTAGGTTTAATTGTATTATTTTTATATCTCTGTTTTGAGATTTTTTTTGTGTAAAGGTAAAGTTTAGTTGTATTATTTTAATATCTCATTATCGTATTATTTTGCCATAGTTTACAAGTGGTAGATGAGTGTTGAACGACTTTGAGAAAATTTTTGTAAGGTTAGATTTAATTATATTATTTTGATGTCTCTATCATCATATTATTTTTTTACAGTTTACGGGTAGTATATGAATTTCAATCGGTTTTGAGAATTTTTTTGGTAAAGGTTAGGTTTATGTAATACCCCGTACTTCTACCTAGCTTGAAATCGTCCAAAAAATGTTAGAAACTTACTTTGAAAGATGAATCTATTTTTATACGCGTGGAATTTTTAAGATTTTCACTTTTTGTTGAGTGAAAAATTAAATTAGCTTTCCAACGATACCAATTTCGTCCAAATTCGATATCGGAGTAAAAAGTTATGGACGTTTTACCGAGAGCTATCAGAATCGCCCTGGTGCGACGGGTAGGTTGACAGACCGTCGATCTAGCGACGGACCGTCGCCTAGACCATCACAGCTAAGGCAGTAAATCAATCTTCTGGCTAAGGTGCGACGGACAGGTTGACGGACCGTCAAGCTTGCGATGGACCGTCGCCCAAGCTGTCGCTACTAAGGTAGTGAGTCCCTATTCTGGCCCAAGTGCAATAGTCAGAACGATGGACCGTCGCACGAGTCGTTGCAGATCCCGTTCAGTAATTTAAAGTCATTTTTAAAAGGATATTTAGGTATTTTTTCACCCGTTTTAACCCCTAATTATACCAGACCATAGCTTATAACTTCATTATCCATCTACAACATCAAATTAGGATTTTCTCTCAAAGATAATCCCTAAGAACAAGATCCAAACCCTTCTTCAAGAAACTAAGAGATTCCAAGTTCTTCAAGTCCAAGAACTTCAAGAAACTCAATCAAGGTATGTCATGTGTTGATTCATGGGTCCTTTTCACCCATGAAGCTCAAGAATCTCTTTTCAAAATCTAAGATCTGGGTATTTATGAATGTTCATGATTTAAATTGAATTGAAATTCATGTTCATGATATTGTGGGGTTTTGATTCATGTTTTAAATTACATATTCCAATAATTGACCCTAGGATGTGGTGATTTGCATGATAATTATAATAAACCTTTAAATTTACATGTTGATTGATGTATCCATGATTATTAGATGTGTTGATGATTGTATAACCAAAGCATGCTCCCCATGTGTTTGATTAAATGTCTATGTGAAGGAAAAATGTCATACTAGTATGATAATATGAAATCCTCATTCAGGTACAAGTTTATGCATGTCAAATGTTTGATGAAATGTCTTAGTTAGTGAATTATGGATACATATGTAGCCCTTGTGGTGCTTTAGAACTTGTACTTCATGAAATCTCCAACTTATTATATTATGGATTGTTGATGTTGGTCATGTATTCAAGAAAGTCATGCTTTGTCGGTTTCTTTCCATCGAGTCCTGGGGGTACTTGTACCCGAATAATATAGATGTGTGCCTAGAGCCAGTGTCATGTTTTGACGATATCCTCAATCAAGCCATGATCCATAGAACTCAGTCAGTCATGTGACTCAAGAAATCTCAGAAATCCAGTAATCTTAGAAATCTCAGACAGTTATCAGATCTCAGTAGCATTCCATCAGTCCACAAAAATTCAGTTAACTCAGTCCAGTCAGTTCAGTTAATCATGTTCAGTGTCTATTCAGATGGGAGTGGAAATTAGCACCGAGCGAACCCAAGGATGGAAACCCAACTGTTATATGAGGGCGAGATTCTTAGAAGAAATCCTTGCATTCCAGAACTACGTAGGCAGCGTAGGTTGAGACATCATATCCTGTTATATGAGGGTAGATGGGGTGGCTTAACCTGTTATATAAGGGTTCCCACCGTCTCACTAGATTTACCTATTATATGAGGGTTACTCACAGATTGTCCTTACCAATGGCGCGGTATTGACACCCTTCCAATTGGAGTTACAGATTGGACCCCAACTCAGCTATATTGCGTTATTTGGGGCATGTCGGTTAGATGACTACTTCCCACAGTTTCAGTTACAGATCAGGACTGTCATATACGGTCATTCAGTCTCAGTAATAGAACTCAGATAGTTCTTCAGAATTTTAGGACTGTCAGATACAGTCAACTCAAAACAGTACAAAACTCATCTAGTTCTATCAGAAACCAGACTGTCAGATACAATCCCTCAGTATTAGTTATTTCAGTTATACAGTCATCAGTATCTTATGTTATCAGTTCTCAGATTCAGTAATAATGTTATCACGAACTCAGTTATAGTTATTATGTATTCATGCATGTATTCTTACATTCATGTTATTCAGTCAGTTAGTATAGTTCATGCATGTGAACCATTTGCATTCAACCTACCTCACATGAATACCAGTACATTCAAACGTACTGACGCATTTGCGCTATGGTGTTTTATACCATAGGTTCAGAAGCATGAACTCCAGAGCATCAGTAGCATTCCAGTCTCAACAGTCAGAGTTAGCAGTGAGTCCTCATCCTTCGAGGACATGACCATTACTTTATTATGTCATTACTTAGAATATTTCGGTAGTTGGAGTTAGTTGGGGACATGTCCCATCAGCTCCTTATTCAGACAGTACAGTCAGTTAAAGGCTTTCAGACTAGCATGTTCAGTCAGTTATTTCAGTTGTTTTAGGTATTTCATACCCCACCCAGATTTTATATTTTAACAGATATTATGTCTCATTTTTGAACCTTACGGCCTTACAACCTTTATTTTCACATTTATACAGTATATTATGGAGTGTTCAGGTACAAATATCAGTCATGAGTTAGCTTGTGGTCTTTCGGTGTCATGAACACTGTGTGGCATTCCGGGTACCAGACTCGGGGCGTTACAGTTTAATAAATAAATTCTCCAAAAGATGTTAAATTTAATTATTGTATTCATTTTATTATTTAAACAAATATCATATTTAGTGTAACGTTTGAACTCAATAAAGTGAGGTACATGCGCGAGACGCGTACACCTAAACTAGTTGAGAAAAAGCCCAAAACCTCCATTGAAAATCATATTGATCATCGGCGCCGCCACCATATCGGATCGATGAACAAACAAATCGTTGCTACCATCCCCAAGAGTGATAAACCCAAAACCGTTTTGGCCATTGAACCACTTGAAGGTTCCCTTAGCCCTCTGTACACTTTCTTCCGCTATTTTTCTCACAAACAGAAAGTTTAAAAGCCCTTTTGTGTTTTCCTTTGTATTGTCACCGTGGGATATTTTACAAAGGGATATTGATATTATGTGGAGAAATTGCATAATATAATGAGGAATTTTTTTTGAAAATTTAAGAGAGTTTGGGTGAAGTAGTGAAGGCATTTTGGGGAGGAAGGTAAGTATCTGTAGGTTTTATTTAGGCCTAGTTTGACCATAAAAATTATAATTTTTCGAAGCTAAAGTTGGAATTGGAGTTGAAGTTAGAGTTGTGTTTGGCCATGAATATAAATTGAAGTTGTTTTTGAAATTTTGTGAGAAAAGTAGGAGTGAAAACAAGTTTTACTTGTTTTTACCTTTTCAAATACAATTCCAAATTGTATTTGAAATTTTCATGGCCACACACATATTGTTTTCACTTTTTTCACTAAAGTGAAATAATTTTTCAGAAAAAGTAAAAACTTTTCATGTCCAAACGGCTACTTATTTTATTTTTGTTCGACAAAGAAGGAGAATGTGAGAAAATGGTTAGAATTTTCAATATAAACTGACATCTGAATAGTTGATAAGTCTTGTAAATAAAAACTAGTACATTTTATAAATAAAAAATAATACTAATATGTTTTATAATATTGACATTTAAATTATTTATTTATGTGATTTTTCATTAATTAAACCAACTTCCCTAAACCATGGTTAAAGCCAATTAGTCTGTTTTATGACCTTCTTATTGCCAACACTAGATTTAAAGAGCTTGTGTTTAATATACACTAGTTTAACCGCACGTGTCTCGCACATGTAATGTTTGACTATTTAAAATTAAATAATTTTATTTATTGCAGAGATTTTTAATGAAGTGTAAAAGTTTAAATCACCTTTCAAAAATTCTTCACACTTTAATACAATAATGTGAATATAAAAATATATTTTAGTATAAGCACGTATATATTTTACCACCAGAAGTTTTAAGTAGTTAATAAATCATCACTTTTGCATTTGACATGAAGTATCTCTTTCCCTTGCTGCTAGATGCTAAGAGAGACACATCAATTTGAATCATATTTGTCTTACGATATGAAAGAGTAAAATGTATTTGAAAGAGTAAAATGTATTTGAAAGAGTAAGGGAGGACAAAAACAAACAAATATACACCTCTCTCAGTTCATGGATCTGTGAGTTCATGATAAATGACACTTGATGGTCAAATACAACAGACCCACTAGATATTTCTCTAGATGGTTGAATTAAGAGGTTTTCCTATGTATTTATCGTGACATCTCTTCATTCTTATGTCATTATATACAATTTGAATTTACACAAATTTTTCATTATGCCATTTGCTCAGAAAATTTATCCATTAATTCTAGAATTTATATGCACATCAAATTGCACACCAAAATTTAAAATTTGGACATAACTGAAAAGGATAAGATTTTCGCAGTAAGTATTTTTCCTAGTTTCATGTTTTTGTGTTATCTCATTTCATTTTACTTTTTATTCATTGGTAAACAACCTACCAGTGTTGCATCTTGAAAGAGAAATATATTTGTTTGTTGAAAAAATTTGACCAACAGAACTGAGGGAGAGGTATATTTATTTGTGGATTTCTTGAAAATCGGATTGGGCGAATTAGTTAAGATGTTTTTTTTATTTTAAAAAAAAGAAAATGATTCATTTAATGTTGATTTGAGTTTTTTTGTTAAAGCAAGAGTATATGTGAAAAGTTTCGTAACAACGGGGTAAATATGACTCAAAGTATGACATTGAGGATAAATTTGGTATCAAAGTATGACAAATAATATATTTTACCAATTTTTCAGAGTAAAGGGGTAAATTTAATCTCGATGTATGACAACGGGGATAAATTTGATCTTAAAGTATGACGAAGGAAATATTTAGTCAATTTTTCAAAATAAAGAGATAAATTTGATTCGTTTCCCAATATTTAACATAGTGTATTTTTGTAACCAAACAAATATGTAATATTTCATATGTAAAGTTAATAGTAATGCATACAACTAAACAATGTTTAGGTAAATAAATAATGTTAGAAAAAATTATAAGTTGTTCTTTCGTTGAAAAATATAGAGGGGAGAGATGATTAATATCTATATCTATATATCTATATATCTATATATCTATATATCTATATATCTATATATCTATATATCTATATATCTATATATCTATATATCTATATATCTATATATCTATATCTATATATCTATATATCTATATATCTATATAATATATATAATATATAAAAGTGTGAAGACCCTTAAAAAAGTGATTTGAACTTTTTGCCCTTCATTAAAACACTCCGTAATAGACAAAATTGTCTTTTTACTGTTTAATATATGGTAAGAGAAAAATATATTTAACAAGTTAAGGAATCCTAAAATATATGGTAAGTGAAAAATATATGGTATAAAAATATTAGAAGAATTGATAATTAAGGTGTCCTAAATCTATAATGAGCGAAAAATATATTTTATTAATACTCCTAATCTATTTAATTAAGGAAATATTCAATACTTTATATGTAATTTGATAAACAATAATACGATATTCAACTTGCGGGCCAAAATTTTGTTTTCCCTTTTCCCCCCTAAAATATTGAAAGGAATAGTTATACCTAATTATAATCCATAAATAATAATTGTGCATTTTTTACAAAGTATACAAAAGTGCAAAACGTATTTAAAAAATAAAATTAAACTTACTATTTAAAAAATGCACTTTAACATACATAGATTCATAGCATCCCCAAAATCGTCTCGGAGGCCTTCAAATTATATATTTTAGGACTCCTAATTTTAATCAACCAATACGTTATATAATTTGATAAACAAAATTTTACTTGAGCTTTTTGTGATCTTGTTGTAGGTTTGTTGGGAGGAACTAAAGTAGGTAATATCGAGCTATTCTTGTATTTAGGGAGGAAACATCTTTAGGTATAGAATATTCTACTAAACAAAATTTTGATAGTATCTATGATTAAAGAGATAAATTTGTTTGTGATTTGAGGTATTTTTAACAAAAATTTAGGATTTTTTTTAAGTTTACAATAAATAAATTATCATGTATTCTTAATAGACAAATGCTAATTGAGAAGTTTTATTTTGTAGAATATTGGTATATCTTATGATTGAGAGAAACTTTGCTTGCGATTAGAGGTAGATTTTCTTAAATTTTACTATGCTCTTGATGTTTACAATTTTGATAGTATCAATCTATTCCTATTTGAGATTTTTTTTTTTTTTTGTGTGTGTGTGAAATCTTGACATATCTTATGATAAATAGATAAATTTTCTTGTTAAGTTTTTTAAAAAATTTAGTATGTTCTTGGAATTTACAATAATAATTATCACGTGTTGTTGATAGAAATTGCTAATTGATAAGTTTTCTTTTTTTGAAATATTGATAGCATCTATGATTGAAGAATCGATTTTTTTTTGTGATTTGAGGTAAATTTTCTTAAATTTTAGTATATTTTTAATCTTTACAAAAATAAATTATCATTTATTTTTACGCAAAATTGCTAATTGACAAGTTATTTGTTTGTACGTTTATAATGACTCATATATATTACTAATTTTAAATTGGCTTATTTAAAATTTTGACACATTTCTTTAGATCGTTACATACCGTCATCAGAAATTAGTTAGTCATTCTAATTCTATATGAATTCTCTTTTAAAATTTATTTATATGCAGTTGTTTCAATTGTGAGTAATGTAAACTATGAAATTTGACATATTGTTATTATTTTTAATAATAGGCTCTAAAGGTTGTCTTCCTTTTTTTTTTTTTTTTTTTTGTATGATTAATTGTCATATTTTCTCTTCTTTATACCTAGATTTACTACAATTGAGCTGAGGATTTTTAGGAAACAATATCTTTACCTTCCCTATGTAGTGATAAGATCTGACTTTACCCTCTCCAGACTTCACTTATAAAATTTTACTAGGTATATTATTATTGTTGGTATAAGATATATCATTTAAATAGATGTAAAATTTATTATGACGTAATTTTCTACTTTCTAATAACTTTGCTCTCTCATATATAATTTTATTGATTGACGAGAGATACACGTGTAAAACATGTAAACTAAACTAGTATGTATGAAAAGTGGAAGTAAATTATGAGAGGGGAAAACTTGAAAGAATAAAACACCACTTAAGAGTAAGATTGGGACCTACGCAAAGCATATAGCTTTTCACTTTCAGTAGAAACACAAATCAATAATGTCTACTCAGCAAAAATATAACAAAACATTTGCAGTAAATAGAAATTTCCACCAGTGCAATTGTTCTATTTTAACTAAGGGGTCGTTTGGTGTAAGGGACTATTACAAATAGTCCTGGGATAAAAGATTTTATATCTCGTTTGGTTGTTAAGTTCGGAATAAGTTATCTCAGATATTGGGTGGTATAACAATTTCATCGCAATTTATCTTTGGGATAAATTTTTAAAATGACAAAACTACCCTCCAAACTCTTGATATCACTTCCAGTAGCTCCTTTTATATCTACTGGCTAAGAACCTGATCGCATTTATTTAAATGTTGACGATGTTTTTTTTGTTTCAATGTTGGCGTACTGTGATATATATATTATATTAAAAACATGGAATTATTTACAGTTATGTTCAATTTATTTTCAATAAGAATCTCAATTGTCTGATTTAAACGTGTGTTTATTCCTGCAACTAGTATTTTCCTAGATGACGATTCTGGCAGATTTTTTGGGGCTGCATTAATTGCTCATGTAAAAGGCTGTTGATTTCTGTAATGAGAGCATTAACGTGTTTCAGACAGAAAAAATGGTTGCTTTCTAAAATTTGGTATACAATTTCCACATGTTATCATAAAAAGAGATGTCAATACCATCCAACAATAAGATTTAAATAACTATCGAGATCTATCCTGCAGAACATATCATTCTCAGAACCAATTTTATATTGAGACATACTTAGAGGACAAAACATGAAAATATATTCTTAAGAATACACACATAAAAATAATTAAACTAAATAAGGTGAATTATATTTTTGTAAACAAACAATATATTCTTAGAAATAAATGCAATGCATATTATTTTTTGTACCACAAATCAAACAACCACTAAAAAATAATATTAGGATAACTAATCATAACATAACTAATTCCAGCATCACTTCTCTTCAAACTAAACGACCCCTAAAAGGACAAACGTACCTTGAAATATTGAAATACGCATGTTGAGCTGCAGTCCACTTGAGCTTGGGCAACTCACTCTTATATCTCTCTCTCTATATATATACTAGACGAAGGAATGCCCGATGACGGGCCAACATTTTCCTACTAATGTTGTTTTTAATCAGTAAAACTACATGGTATAACCCCAATAATGGATGACTTTGAATTTTTGTCCTCAATAAGAAAAATCTTTAGAGACTAGTCTTCCTTCCCTTTTAAGTATAGTATAAATACAATTTTGCCCCTCTACACCTCAAATATTTTAAAACTTTTCATACTCATTTGTCTCTCAAATTTTATTTTTATTTTTATTATTTTCACTTTTAAATTTTTCCTTTAATTTTATTTCCATATTTTACTCAACCGTTAGTTTATTTTTTTCTCTTTTTTTTTTCTCAAACATTATCTATTTCTTCATTTCTTTTGTAATTCACTTGTCTCAACCTTTGTTTTTGTTTTTCATTATTTCTCTTTTCCCCCTCATTTTTCTCAAACTTTATTTTTATTTTTTCCTCTCATTTTTTTTTCTGAATTTTTAAATTTTTTCACCCTTTTCACTTTTTTCTTAACCTTTATTTTTTTCTTGTCTTTTTTTTTATTTCTCTATTTTGTTTTATATTTTTTTTTCCTTAACTTCTATTATATTTTGCTAATAAATAAAAAATTGGATAATCCGCAAATGAATCTTCTTCTTTTTGACATCAAAGCAAATTTAAGGACATGAATTGTTGTCAGAAAGTTCTTTGGGATAAGTTTTGCCTCTAACGCAAAAATTATAGAACAACTCATAAATCAAGGCACAATGTAGTAGTGTCAAATCTTGCTTGTGGAGCATAACTTGTTGTTTGAAATTTTTTGAGTTAAGTCTTGCTTCTAAGGCAAGAGTTATAGAATATCTCATAAATAAAAAAATAATGTGGTAGTGTCAACACTTGTCCATTGGGTGTAACTTATTTTTTGGGAGTTTTTTGGGATAAGTTTTGTCTTAGAGGCAAGACTAATAGAGCATCACATAAATCAATACACAATATGATGGTATTAGCTCTTGTCCATGGGGCGTAACTTGTCGGCTAAGTCTTGCCTCTAAGGCAAGAGTTATAGAATATCTCATAAATCAAGACACGATGTGGTAGTGTCAACTCTTGTCCATGGGACATAACTTATTATTTGAAAATCCTTGGACTAATTCGAGCCTCTAAAGCAAGAGTTATAGAACATCTTACAAATCAAGACACGATGTGGTAGTGTCAACTTTTATCCATGAGGCATGACTTGTTGTTTAAAAGTCCTTGATTTATAAAACATCTCATAAATCAAGACACAATATGGTAGTGCCAAATCTTGCCCGTGGAGCATAACTTGTTGTTTCAAAGTCCTTGGGCTAAGTCTTGCCTCTAAGGCAAGAGTAATAAAACATCTCATAAATCAAAAGATAATATGATAGTGCTAACTCTTACCCATGAGGCGTAACTTGTTATTTGAAAGTCCTTGGGTTAAGTATTGCCTCTAAGACAAGAGTTATAAAATATCTCATAAATCAAAACATAATGTAGTAATGTCAACTCTTGCCCATGAGGCACAATGTCATGACCCAAAAACGAAGGTCATGATGGCACTTGTTGCGGTGTACCTTGACAAGTAAGCCTATCACCCAAACTGATATGAAAAGACAGAAATATCCTACGGCAAGGCTTCTAGAATGAAGCCGAACCATATAAATAATCATAACAATATGGAAAGAACTTATCCAAAACGTCAATCATGCCCAAGACCAGGTGTCAATAGTGTAAGAACTACTAATACAATCCAAGAGTTAAATGCATCGGAAAAATAACCACAAAGAAATAATAACTGTCTCTGAATACTAATAAAGACATAACAACTATAGAAAGATAGAGGTGAACTTCGGACGCATGAATGTCCAACCGCTACCTTGGAAGCTCCAATAATCGCTTGAGTCAATCACGCTGAGGCACACTCTAGCTAAGACCTGCACCGAAAGAGCACAGTAGGCATGCGTATGGTCCACTTGTACTCAGTAGGTATCATAGGCCGACCAAGCAAAGTAGTAAATAAAGCATACAAAATATACACTAAGGGCACGTCACATGCAATCAGAAAATATCCCACAATGGTAGCCCACACCGCTTGCACTAACACTTCTAATATATCTCACGTATATTACAACAACACACCAAGATATTGAACACAAGTATATATTATGTCACATATAAATAGAACAAGAGAGAACATGTAGATACAAGATCATCAAATACAAGTAAAGGAAGGTAATACAAATACATAGATGACAAGTTAATAAGGCAATACAACACAACATAAACACAATAAAGTGCAATGTATATGATGATAATGATGATGATGATGCACGAGGTCGTCGCACAACCTCCGAAATCATTGCACAATTCCCGTATACACCTACGGAGCTAAAGCTTCCCGACGTAGGACCTATAGGGGGTTCGTCAACCCATATACAATTCATATATCTCATATCTCCTTTCCAGCATATCCTTCAGAAAGGGTTTTATAAGGTGATACAACATTTTCTTAAAAAGGTGTTGCCAGTGTTTCTCAGATGTTGTCACGGTGGTACCAATGTTTCATGAATAAGTATGATATGAATATGTAATGCTCACAACCAATCATAATGAGTATTTCCACAACCAATCACATGATATATTTCCACAACCAACCACAATGATACATTCCCACAACCACATGAGCTAATATTCACTTATTATTTTTGTTTCCTCCATAAATTTTCATATGTCTCATATGCCAATAAAGTATGAATATAATTACAATACAACAATGGTACCATATTAAACAATACAATATAATTATTCACATGTATTCAATGCTATCAATATCACATAGGACCCCACACGGTCAAACATATCACATAATATGTCAATTTCGATAATTATATCACATATAGGCCCCCACACGGGTACAACACATAAATAGCCATTTTTCATGATTAGTTTCCACCCTTAACATGCATTTTGTACCATCATTTACTATCCACCCCAGTCTGAAGAGTTAAGCCATAACCTACCTCAAAGCCGAAACTGATTTGCTACACTTGAATCCACGACCTTACTTTTTACGAATAATCCCGAACTCCACTAAAAACATCAAATATGAAATCTATGCGTCAATACAAAACCAATGACATCCATATTGACTACTTTTGGTTCAGGGTCAAAACGGACCCCCAAAATGGGTTTTCGAAAAAGAAGGGCAAAATCGAAACTTTACTTCAAAAACATGTTCCTCATATTTTTAGGAACCTACAGCTGAAAACCAAGTTAAATTGAGTAAAAACGGAGTTCAGATCGAAGAAAAACTATTTTTGAGCTTTACCGAATAAAATCTTTGAAATCCGGGTTAAAATCAAGAATCAGAGTTGTTTTGAAGGTTAAATTAATGAAAAACTAGTAATTATAAGATAAAAATATTATTCAAGTGAAAGAAGTAAAATTTGGGTTTAAAATCATGCTCTAAGATTTTTGGAGTTTTGAGAAATTTATCAAGAAATTACTAAAGAAAAGGGGTGAATTCTTACCTTAAATTCGTTATAAAATCAAGAAAAAGATGTTAATCTAGCTACCCAAGCTCTCACAAGCTTCACTTTTAAGCTCCCAAACTATTTAGGGTTTAACTCTCAAGAGATAAGATGAAAAATGAACAAAATAGGCCAAAAAGGTGTGAAAAAGCTGTTTATATTGCAGAAATCTGCAATATAACTGCTGTTTTTTTCTTCTTAAGTTGAAACAGATTTCGACGGGGTGCCCGGGATTCGTTCAGAGTCCGATATACACAAACGAACTATGCAACCATACTAAATTCGACGTTCCGGACGCAATGGCGATATTAGATTTTCAAAAAAATATTATTTTCACAAAGTTGATCCCCGAAATCTGAAATTATAATTTTCCAAACCGAGGGTCGAAATGAGATTTTGAAAGCTGTAAAATCATACCAAACATGCTAACACCCTAAAATTGATATTCTGGATCTGCTGGCAAAGTCGGATTTTCCATCCGAGGTCGTTTCGATCAATATACCTGAGGCTAAGCTTGCCCCTCTTCCCAAACCTCATCATACCCTTCATGGGTGAAGCTCGAAGGAAAACATGATCACCAACACCAAATCTCAAGGCACTAAGTCTATGATCAGCATAACACTTCTGCCTACCCTGAGCCACTCTAAGTCTTTCCTGAATGATCCGGACCCTATCCAAAGACCCACGAAGCAAGTCCGTAACTTAAGTTCTCACCTTTGAAACATCGAACCAGCCTACTGAAGAGCGGCACGCCATACAACACCTCAAAAGGAGACATATCAATACTGGAATGGTAGCTATTATTATATGCAAACTCTGCTAAAGCCAAATGCTGCTCCTACTGGCCACCAAAATCCACCACGCTTGCGCGAAGCATATCCTCTAAAACCTGAGTAGTCTACTCTGACTGGTCATCAGTTTGGGCGTGAAATGCTGAGCTAAGATCAACCCAAGTACCCAACTCATCCTAAAAAGTCTTCCAAAAGTGAGATGTGAACACAGGATCTTGATTTAAAATAATGAACACCGGCACACCATGGAGACGTACAATCTCACGAATGACAATAGGGGCTAACCTCTCAGTACTGAATGAGACCTAAACCAGAATAAAATGAGTTGACTTGGTCAATCAATCCACGATGACCCAAACACTGTCAGAACTATGAGATGTAAGAGGCCACCCAGTCAGGAAGTCCATAGTGATCCGTTCCCACTTCCACTTAGGAATGGGTAACCTCTGAAGCAATCCACTAGGCCTTATATGCTCGGCCTTCACCTACTGACAGCATATGCAACGAGCCACAAAATCCACTATATCTCGCCTCATACCACCCCACCAGTAGTGCTGCCTCAAATCACGATACATCTTAGTCACACCTGGATGGATAAAATATCTGGAACAACGGGTCTCCTTCAAGATCAACCTAATCCAATCACCACCCTCGGCACACAAACTCAACCCTCAATCCTCAAAACTCTATCTGAATCAAGTAAGGCTTCCTTATCCTCCCCACTCAAAACTTTATCTTGAATCAACCTCAATCCAACATCATCAAACCAATGAGCTCGAATTTGCTCAATCAAAGAAGATCTAGCCTCCACAAATGCCAAAACACACCCCGGTGTCAAAATATCAAGCCTAACTATCTAGTTAGCTAAAAACTAAATCTCTAGGCCAAAAGCCTCTCCTAGGTCAAAAGATGCGCCAAGCTACCCATGCTAGTCGACTTTTGGTTCAAGGCATCCGCAACCACATTAGCCTTTCCCGGATGGTAGGGAATAGTCAAGTCATAATCCTTAAGCAACTCAAGCCAACGACGCTGCCTCATATGAACATCTCGCTAGTAAAGAAGTACCGAAGGCTATGATGATCTGAGAAGATCTCACAACAAACTCCATACAAATAGTACCTCTACAAATTCAAGGCAATCACAACTGCGCATAACTCCAAATCATGGGTAGGATAATTTCTCTCATGAGGCTCCAATCTTGACGAGACGCTTACAAAATTACCTTGCCCTCCTGTATCAACCCAACACCTAAATTATCACAAAAGACAATAAAGCCCACATCCTCCTTGGGCAAAGCCAATATAGGAGTTGAAGTCAACAAATCCTTGAGCTTTTGAAAGCTCGCCTCACAAAATCATACCACTGTAAAGAAATCTTCTTCTAGGTCAACTTGGTCAATGGAGCTGTAGTGGATGAAAAACCCTCAACAAAACGTCGATAATACCCGGCCAAGCCAACAAAACTTCGAATCTCAGTGGGCGAAGTAGGTCTAGCCCAGCCACGAACCGCTGCAACCTTAGCTGGATTAACCATAACACCTTCCTTGGTCATCACATGACCCCAAAAAGAAACAGACTCCAACCAAAACTCGCACTTAGAGAACTTAGCATACAACTTCTTATCCCTTAATCTCTAAAGCATAATCCACAAATGCTCCTCATGCTCAACCTCACTCTTGGAATACACCATGATATCATCTATAAATACCATAACAAAGGAGTCAAGATACGATCGAAATACCCAGTTCATCCACCCCATGAATGCGGCAGGGGAATTAGTCAACCCAAAAAACATGACCAAGAACTCATAATGACCATATCTAGTCCAAAAAATTATTTTCGAAATATCCAAAGCTCTAATCCTCAACTGGTGATAACTGAACTTCAAATCAATCTTTGAAAACACCGCCGCACCCTGAAGCTGATCAAATAAATCATCGATGCGAGAAAGAGGATACTTATTCTTAACCAACACCTTATTCAACTGCCAATAATCAATACACATCTATATAGACCCATTCTTTTTCTTCACAAATAAGATAAGCACACTCCAAGGCAAAATACTAGGTCGGATAAATCTCTTATCCAACAACTCCTGCAATTGATCCTTCTGTTCCTTCAACTATATTGGGGCCACCATATAAGGAGGAATAAAAATGGGCTTGGTGCCCGGCTCAACATCAATACTGAAATCAATATCTCAATCCGGAGGCATACCAGACAAGTCCATAGGGAACACATCCATAAACTCACGAACGACACGAACAGAATCCAAGGAAGGAGGCGAAACAACACTGGTGTCACAAATATGGCCAATTAAGATAAATATCCCCTCTCAACCAATTTACGAGTCTGAACATAAGATATGACCCTCTTAGGACCCGAATGAAGTGTACACTTCCAAGCTATCCTTGGCATACCCGACGAAGCTAAAGTCAAAGTCTTGGCATAATAATTTAGGACGACATGAGAAAGAGCCAACCAATCTATACCCAAAATAACATCAAAATCGACCATGTCTAACACAAGTAAGTCTACCAAAGTCTCACACCCGACAAAAGTCACAACACAAGATCGGTACGCCCGATCCACCACTAAAGAATCACCTACTGGAGTAGATACACGAATAGGCATGGCAAGAGGCTCCCTAAAAGAATCAAAACCCGAAGCAAAATATATAGACACATAGAAGAAAGTTGATCCAGGATCAAATAATAAGATGCAAGTCTGAAATAAATGGAACGGTACCTGCAATCAGAGTATCTGAAGCCTCTACCTCAGATCTGATTGATATAGCATAACACTATCCGTGACTACCAACTGTCTGAGTAGCCCCACAACCACCAACACGTGCTCTACCATCTCTACCTCTTGCACCTTTGGTAGAACACCTACCTCTCACAGCTGAAATAGGAATAACTCTAAACACACGACAAGAATAGTCCTTGGCCACATGGCCAACCTCATCACACACATAGCAATCTTTATGACCAATCTCAATAAGAGAGAGTACAACTGAGCCCGAACGGTCACCCTGAACTGCTGAATTAGAAGATCCACCAGCTGAACTCTATAAAGTCACCTGCACTGGCCTACCATGATATCCATAAGAACCTCTAAAATCTCTGCCTCGAGAGGTCCGACTCCTGAACTTACCAAAATAATTCACCCTCTTGGCGCCTCCTTGAGATGTACTAAGAATACCCTCTGTCATCTTAGCATGATCCATAATACTCTAAAAAGAATCCCTAATCACAATCATCTGAGACGTAGTCAACTAAAGAGAGACATCCAAACCCTTTACAAACTTCATATCTACTCAAACTCAGTGGAAATACTATCAAAGGTATATCTAGATAGGGCATGAAAGCATGCCTCATACTCAACAACTGTCATGGAGCCCTGCTCCAAAAGATCAAACTCATCTCGCATATGATCTCTCAAACTGAAAGGCACAAATCTCTCTAGAAAGGCATAAACAAACTGATCCCATGACAACTCAAGAGCATCAATAAGCCTATAACCAACAAATAATATCCACTAATTTCTCACAGCATCTCTCAACTAATAGTGGCATAAGTAACTTTATTTGCGTAGAAAGAGTGAAACACAACTCAGAACACTAGGAATGAAAGAACTTCACACGATAAAGAATGAAATGAGGAAAGTTTCCTAAAGACGTTCTATAGCCTCTCGAAGATAGATACAGACGTCTACGTACCGATCCGCGAGAATCTATTAGACATCCCGTTCTTACACCATTGAGACCAACGAAACCTGGCTGCTCTGATACCAATTTGTCACGATCCAAAAATGAGGGTCATGATGGCACTTGTCATGGCGTACCTTGACAAGTAAGCCTACTACCCAAAATGATATGAAAAGACAAAAATATCACACGGTAAGGCTTCTAGAATGAATCCAAACCATATAAGTAATCATAAAAATATAGACAGAACTTATCCAAAACATCAATCATGCCCCAAACCAGGTGTCAATGGTGTAAGAACTACTAATACAATCTAAGAGTCAAATGCATCAGAAAAATAACTACAAAGGAATAATAACTGTCTCTGAATACTAATAAAGATATAACAACTATAGAAAGATAGAGGTGAACTTCAGATGCATGAATGTCCAACCTCTAACTTGGAAGCTCCAACAATCGCCCGAATCAATCACGCTGAGGCGCAATCGAGCTAAGTCCTGCACCGAAAGGGCACAGTAGGCATGGGTATGGTCCACTTATACTCAGTAGGTATCATAGGTTGATCAAGCAAAGTAGTAAATAAAACATACAAAATATACACTAAGGGTACGTCACTTGCAATCAGAAAATATCCCACAATGGTAGCCCACACCGCTTGCACTAACAGTTCTAATATATCTCACGTATATTACAACAACACACCAAGATATTGAACACAAGTATACATTATGTTACATATAAATAGAACAAGAGAGAACATGTAGATACAAGATCATCAAATACAATTAAAGGATGGTAAGACAAATACATAGATGACAAGTCAATAAGGCAATACAACACAACATAAACACAATAAAGTAAGTGCAATGTATATGATGATGCTGATGATGATGCACAAGGTCATCACACAACCTCTGGGATCATCGCACAACCCCCGTATACACCTACGGAGCTAAAGCTTCCCGACGTAGGACCCATGGGGGGTTCATCAACCCATATATAATCCACATATCTCATATCTCCTTTCTGGCATATCCCTCGAAAAGGGTTTTATAAGGTGTTACAATATTTTCTTAAAAAGGTGTTGCCAGTGTTTCTCAGATGTTGCCACAGTGGTACTGATGTTTCATGAATGAGTATGATATAAAGATGTAATGCTCACAACCAATCATAATGAGTATTTCCACAACCAATCACATGATGTATTTCCACAACCAACCACAATGATATATTTTCACAACCACATGAGCCAATATCCACTTATTATTTTCATTTCATTCATAAATTTTCACATGTCTCATATGCCAATAAAGTATGAATATAATCACAATACACCAATGGTACCACATTAAACAACAAAATACAATTATTCACATGTATTCAAGAGTATCAATATCACATAGGACCCCACACGGTCAAATATATCACAAATATCTCAATTTCGATAATTACATCACAGATAGGCCCCCACACGGGCACAACACATAGATAACCATTTTTCATGATTAGTTCCCACCTTTAACATGTATTTTGTACCATCATTTACTACCCAGCCCAGTCAGAAGAGTTAAGCCATAACCTACCTCGAAGCCTAAACCGGTTTGCTACACTTGAACCCACGGCCTTACTTTTCACGAAAAATCCCGAACTCCACTAAAAACATCAAAAATAAAATCTACGCATCAATGCAAAACCAACGACACCCATATTGACAACTTTTGGTACGGGATCAAAACGGACCCCCAAAATGGGTTTCCAAAAAAGAAGGACAAAATCGAAACTTTACTTCAAAAATATATTCCCCATATTTTTAGGAATCTACAGCTGAAAACTCAAGTTAAATTAAATAAAAAATGGAGTTCAAATCGAAGAAAAATTATTTTTGAGCTTTACCGGATAAAATCTTTGAAATCCGGGTTAAAATCAAGAATCAGAGTTGTTTTGAAGGTTAAATTGATGAAAAACTAGTAATTATAAGATAAAAATATTATTCAAGTGAAAGAAGTTAAATTTGGGTTTAAAATCATGCTCTAACATTTTTGGAGTTTTGGAAAAATTTATCAAGAAATTACTAAAGAAAAGGGGTGAATTCTTAACTTAAATTCGTAATAAAATCAAGAAAAAGATGTTAATCTAGCTACCCAAGCTCTCACAAGCTTCACTTTTAAGCTTCCAAACTATTTAGGATTTAACTCTCAAAAAGCAAGATAAAAAATGAACAAAATAAGCCAAAAAGGGGTGCAAAAATGCTGTTTTTTTTCTGCAATATAACTGCTGGTTTTTTTCTTCTTAAGTCGAAATGGATTTCGATGGGGTGCCCGGGATTCGTTCGGAGTCCGATATACACAAATGAACTATGCAACCATACTGAATTTGATGTTCTGGATGCGATGGAGATATCATATTTTCAAAAAAACATCGTTTTCATAAAGTTGACCCCCAAAACCCTAAATTATAATTTTCCAAACCGAGGATCGAAATGAGATTTAAAAGCCGTAAAATCATACCCAACATGATAACACCCTAAACTTGATATTATGGATCTGCTGACGAGGTCGGATTTTCCATCCGAGGTCGTTTCGATCAAATGTGGGTCCCACACCCATATTTCCAATTTTCCAACTTTTTGACCAATAGGTTGAAATGAGCTCGGGTGCATCGAGACCCGAACCAAAGGTCTACCCAGCTTAAAATTGATATTCCAGAGCTTCTGGCACAGTTTGTTTGTCCATCCGTCGCACGGATCAAAAGATATCTACATAAGTCCAAAATAAGACTCTCAAAGCCATCAAAAACCACAATATTGCATAAATGATACCAAAATGCATCGAAAATTATGCCAATCACTCCCACACCCCAGAAATATCATAGTGCAACTACGAGAAGGGTTAAAACAATCAAATCATACAAAATCATAAATTTCACATATTTCATCAAATTTTTAAGTCGTTACACACAACTTGTTACTTGAAAGTCCTTGGTCTAAGTCTTGCCTTTAAGAGAAGAGTTATAAAATATCTCATAATTAATACACAATGTGGTGGTGTCAACTCTTGCCCATGGGGCATAACTTATTATTTGATGGTCCTTAGGCTGAGTCTTACCTTTAAAACAAAAGTTATAGAGCATTTCATAAGTAAAAAACACAATGTGTTAGTGTTGACTCTTGCCTAATGTGCGTGACTTGTTTGAAAATTCTTGGGATAAGTCGTGCCTCTAAGGCGAGAGTTGTAGAGCATCTCATAAATAAAGACATAATGTGGTAGTGTTAACTCTTACACGTGGGGCATAATTTGTGTTTGAAAGTCCTAGAGTTAAGTCTTTCCTCTAAGGCAACAGTTGTAGAACATCTCCTAAATGAAGAATAACGTGGTAGTGTCAACTCTTGCCCGTGAGGTATAATTTGTAGTTTGAAAGTCTTTGAGCTAAGTCTTGCCTCTAAGGCAAGAGTTGTAGAACATATCATAAATGAAGAATAATGTGGTAGTGTCAACTCTTGCCCATGAAGCATAATTTATAGTTTGAAAGTTCTTGAGCTAAGTCTTGCCTCTAAGGCATAGTTGCAGAACATCTCATAAATGAAAACATAACGTGGTAGAGTCAACTTTTGCCCGTGGGGCATAATTTATTGTTTGAAAGTCCTTAAGCTAAGTCTTGCCCCTAAGGTAAATGCTATAGAATATCTCATAAATCAAAACACAATGTGGTAGTGTCAACTCTTGCCCATGAAACATAACTTGTTGTTTGAAAGTCATAAGTCTTGCCTCTACAATGTGGTAGTGTCAACTCTTGCCCATGAAATGTAGCCTGTTGTTTGAAAGTCACAAGTCTTGCCTCTATAATGTGATAGTGTCAACTTTTGCTCATTAGATGTAACTTGATTGGAAGAAATTGAAGAAAAGAACAAAAATAATAAAAATTACGAAAAAGAAGAAAAACATTTAAAAAATAAAAATTAAAGAAAATGTAGAAATTGAGAGAGAACGAGAAAAAAATAAAGGTTGATAAAAATTAAAAAAAAGATAAAATAAAAATAAAGGCCGAGAAGTTTAAAAATAAAAAAAGTTTTTTTTTTTTTATAAAAGTAGGCGTTGAGAGGAGTAAAAAAAAAAGTAAGGGTTGAGAAAAACTAAAAAGAACAAAAAAAAAGAGGAAAGGAAAAATAAAGTAAAATAAAAAAGGAAAAAAAATTGAGAAGAAAAAAGGGGGAAAAAGTAAGGGTTGAGAAAAACAAAAAACAAAAATTAAAGTAAAATAATAATAAAAAAAGTTGAAAGATGAATAAGTATGTAGTTGTTATCCATTATGAGAATCATTTATGTAATTTACTCCATTGGTCAGGGGAAATTTAGTCTGAAAATATATTACTTAATAGCTGAAAACTATTTTTATGAAGCTTTTTTATTTGGGGTCAAAACTTGAAAGCCACCTTATTTTGGGGCTATTCCTATAGTTTTTTGTAATATTTATATCTACTAATTTTGTAATGTTTATATCTATTAAATGTAATTCCTTTTTTCTTATTTCAATTCAAGTATAATCTGTTATTGTGTTTTAATTATTACACTATTTTATTGATATTGTTATTATATTTTTTATTATTCCACACTATTTTCTTTATTCGTTGTTAAGTTTTATTCATTATTGTGTTGCTTTTATATATATTTTGATTTGTTTTACTTTTAAAAAAATAATTTACTCCACTTAAGTAGAAGGAACTTTGGAAGCAACCTTGTGGGCGATGCAATTTTATTAAATTTAAATCCGTACAGTATTTGAATTATATTAAATTCAAAATATATTAGTCTCAAATAAATATTGTGGATTAATATAATTGGATTAATTATTTAAGTCAAACATATATGAGTTTAATTAAAGTCCAATTTTTATTGGGCTAGCCTATTGATTTGAGCTACAAATGATGAACCCACTTTAATAAGGCCAAGATATTGTTATATTCTAGAGGCCCAAATAAGCGCCACGTGTCAAATGACGTGGCATGCCAAGTCAAGTGAAGGAGCCAATAGGACCATGCCACATCTCAAAATGATGCAGCAGGCCCATGAAATAAAAACCCATAAAAAGGTGCCACATCACTTAAATCTGATTGGTCAAAGGAAGTCCATATTCATCATGACTCTTCTTTTCCTACAACTATAAATAGGGGTCTCATAATTCAGAAAAGACCCCCCCAGAACTCTAACAAGAAGTAAGAGAAAGCTAGTGGATCAAATGCCGCAATTTCTCTACAAAACTCAAGCATTCAAATCAAGTTCATCAAGATTCAAGATCAAGACCACAACATTTAAGAACAAGCTCAAAAGCCATTGAATTCAAGCACAAGTCAAGATCAAGTCCCTCAAATCAAGAAATCAAGTTCAAATTCAAGATCAAGCTTTAAGCCCTTGAATTTATATTTGAAAAGGCGAATCAGAGGATTCACAGAGATTGTAACACTCGCATCAATAAATTGATTATTGCAATATATTTTTCTTGTCTCGATTATTTATTTTTCAATCTCAAAATTTTATTGTCCAACAAATTTTGGCACGCCCAGTGGGACAATCTCTGCCTCTCATCTCAACTTTTCCAACTGCAAAGTTCAACAACACTGAAATGACTCCCAAGAAGGTCAACTCTCAATCAACTGTTTCCAAGGCTGCGGACTCATAGTTCTCTGCTGAAGTAGAGAGCATACCTGGTGTTACTTTTGGAAGCTTAGAATCTGTTACAAGGAGCAAGACAGGATTTCTAGGACAACAACACATCCAGTATCGTCCGCACCAACTCCATTTTTTGGATCTTCAACCAAAAAAGGAAAGAAGTCTAATGCAAGTGCTTCGGAAAGAGGAAGCAATGTGGCAGAATGGCTTAAGAAGACTCTATCTCTACTTGAGCATTCCGGTTCCAAATACTCTGGCGCAAAGAGCGATGGTCGTTCAAGAAACTCATCATCTCCGACTACACCACATAAGTTGAGAAGTTTAAAGATCAACTTGTATGATAATCCGTGCTACTCTTCAACATCTCCAGTGATTATGAAAGTGATGGTGACTGATGCTTCGTCTATGGAGGAGCAGCTTGCGAATTTGGCAAAGGTAATTGAGGGCCTGACCAAATATGTTTAGAATTAAAATGCTCGAACTAATAAGATAGTAGATAGGGTGGAAGGTCTGATATACGAAGAGTCTAGCGATGCACCTAGAAAATTTCCAGAGGTTCATGAGACAGAAAATCCTGTGAAACAAACACCACCGACTAAAGAAGTGCAGGTTTCTTCTGAGGGAATGATCCCGATTGGACAATTGAGGGAATTCATTGAAGGTACCCTCAAGGACAAATATGATGTTATCAATAAATCTTCCCTTGCGTATGCCAAGCCCTACACTGCGAGGATAGATAGCCTAAAAATGCCTGCCGGCTATCAACCCCATAAATTTCAACAATTAAAGGGCAAAGGGAACCCAAAACAGCATGTCGCACACTTTGTTGAGACATGTAACAATGTTGGACCTTACGGTGACTATCTTGTCAAATAGTTTGTTCGTTCCCTAAAGGGAAATGCCTTTGACTGGTATACAAACTTTGAGCCTAATTTCATCGATAGTTGGGAGCAATCGGAGCACGAGTTCCTAAATCTCTTTTATAGCACAAGGCATACAATGAGCATGGTAGAGCTCACAAATACTCGGCAAAAAAAGGACGAACCAGTCATTGACTTCATCAATCGATGGAGAAATTCTAGCCTAAACTGCAAAGATAGGCTCAGCGAAGCTTCAACGATAGAGATGTGCGTTCAAGGAATGCACTGGGAGCTTCTCTACATCTTGCAAGGCATTAAGCCAAAATTCTTTGAAGAGTTAGCTATCCTTGCTCACGACATGGAGTTGAGCATGTCTTCTGCTGAAAAGGGAGCAACGCCTATCCATGACCCTTGAAGGGGAAAGGATAAGCAGAAACCCAAAAGATGGGGCAAGTTTGTCCCCAAAAATAACAACAAGGAGTCCATGAATGTCGATATGTCTCCTGTGAAGGTCACCACAAAGGTGAGCAAGAAGAAAAGTGTGAAGATGACTTCTAGAGCACGTCTGAATCAGAAAACTTTAAAGGAGATGCAAGAAAAGAAATATCCCTTCCTTGATTCTGATGTTGCAAAGATTTTGGATGAATTCCTTGAGCATAAGCTCATTAAACTCCCAGAGATGAAGCATCCCAACAAAGTTGGAAGGACCAATGACCCTAATTACTGCAAATATCATAGGCTCGTAAGTCATCATCTGGAAAAGTGCTTTATCTTTAAAGATAAAGTCATGCAACTGGCAAAAGAGAAGAAAATTTTCTTTGACGATGAGACGACCAATTCTCATCAAATCTCTATCACTTTTGGCTCACTTGACCCAGTCTAAATATGCGTCGAAGAGCATAATGAGAAGATATTAGAGCCTTAAAGGTCTTCAGTTGATGAAGGTGATGATGAAGGTTGGACTCTAGTGACCAGGCGCAGACACAAGAAGATGAGTCTGCAAAAGGAGTCATCTAAGCAACCAACCAAAAGGAGAATGGTGAAAAAACCAAGGAAACAGAAGTTGGCTGAATTTTCAAAGAAGACGAGGGTGGCGGAGCTTCACCACCAAAAAAATCGGTGTCTGGTGACTTTAGAGGAATTCTTATCGAGTTGGTTTCGTGTAAAGACTACCCAAGTCAACTTTGAGGCATCCTATTTTAATACTGCCAAAGAGGGGGTAAAGGGTGAAAATATACCTATAGAAGTTCCTTCATCCTCTGAACCGCTTGCTGAACCTCTTGGCCAAGAGAAACATGTATGTGATACAAAAATCACATTCATAAATAATTATCTTCTGCTTTGTGAGACCCTACATAACCGTCCCTTATACATGTGGGTCAAATTCTAGGAAAGATAATCAATAGAATCTTGATAAATGAGGGATCTGGAGTCAATAAACTGCCTATCCACACGATGAAGGAACTTGGCATCGCTACTACCGAACTGGACGAAAGCCATATAATGTTCCAAGGCTTCAACTAAGAGGGCCAGATATCCATGGGATCTATCAAGTTGGGGATGCGTATGGATGATTTTCAATCAAATGCATTGATGCATGTGATCGATGCCAAAACTTTATATAATATATTGCTTGGTAGGCCTTGGGTGCATGGGAACAAAATTATCTCATCCTCTTACTATCAATGCTTGAAGTATTTTGAAGGCGAAGTGGAAAGAAAGATAGTTGCCGATGATAAGCCATTCACTGAAGCTGAGTCACATTTTGCCGATGCAAAATTCTACTTAAAGAATTATGTTGTGGATGAGAAAAGGGTTGAAGATGTCACCAAGACCAAGTGTGAAAATCTTTCATCTAAGAAGGTCGTGGTGACTGTTGAAAAAGTCGCCACCAAGAAGCCTATCTCCATCTCAAATAAAAAAAGCGTCGCTCCTGCGAAAAAGAAGGTAACTTCTGTCCTTCGCTACGTACCGAAGGTAAAGAAAGAGAAAAATCACTCATATGATGCCCAAGATAATGTGCTAAAGGGGATAACTATACCTATTAAGAAGATTGACACAATAAATCCATCCTCAAAGCTACTCTGAGAGTCTGTGGCTCAAAATCCGCTTCAAGATCTGACACTCCCCGTAAATCATACAAAGAAAGACTTCGATCCAAATGCATACAAGCCATTTGTAAAGGCTGGATACAATCCTAATGAGCCATCATGGTTGGGCAAACTTCCATCGGAGGGTACAAATAGGCAGTCACGCGAAGGCCTAGGATATACGCAGCGACCTCCAATTTACATCTCCATAAGAAGGGCAGTCAGTAATTATATCACCGTGGAAGAAGAATCTACTACTGCTAATAAAAAACCCTCTGTATTTGATCGACTTAGAGAATCAACCACAATAAATTCTGTGTTCGAAAAGTTGGGTCCTCTAAAATAAAATAAAAATAACAAGCGTCGGAGAAGTCATCAAAGTACAACAATGCACTCTTTGCCTAAGATCCAGAAGAATTTTTGAAGTTTGATTCCTTCTAGAATGAGGCGGCAGACGAAATTGGTAGTTTCATGCAATGAGGTGCTAAAAACAATGACTCATACTGTGGTTTATACCAAGAAATGCGAGGAAAACGAAGAGAGTGTTAGTTCCTTATATCATGTTACGACCCAGAATGAGAAAGATGTCTCATCTCAAATGAAGGTTGATGAAGAGATAGAAGATGCTTTCTGGTGTTATCATATATCCGTCAATGACGATGTTTCTCAGGAGGAGAAAGATGCTGGAGATGCTCCATCATAACTTAAAAAAGGAGTAAAGGCCACAATAGATCCTTTGAAAGAAGTTAATCTTGGAACCGATGAAGACCCAAGACCAACTTACCTGAGTGCGTTTCTAGAAGTGGAAAAGGAAATCTCTTATATGGACATACTCAAAGAATATGTGAATGTCTTCGCTTTAAGCTATAAGGAAATGCCTGTCTTAGATCTAAAAGTAGCATTCCATCAGTTGGCGATCAAGAATGGTGCTCGTCCTGTTAAGCAAACCCAAAGGCGCTTTAGGTCAGAGTTGTTTCCATTAATTGAAAATAAAGTTAACAAGCTCATTTAAGCTGGATTTATTTGTGAAGTCAAATATCCCACGTGGATTTCAAGTATTGTTCCAATACGAAAGAAGAATGGCCAAATTCAAGTTTTTGTCGACTTTCAGGATCTCAACAATGCCTGCCCTAAGGATGACTTTCCAATCCCCATACCAGAGTTAATGATTGATTCCACCACTGGTTATAAAGTAATGTCCTTCATGGATAGTTCATCCGGCTACAATCAAATCCGCATGGCACCAAAGGATGAAGAACTCACTGCATTTCGTACGCCCAAAGGTATTTATTGCTATAAGGTGATGACTTTTGGTTTGAAGAATGCTGGCCACTTATTAAAGGGTTATGCAAAATATCTTTGATGGTCTACTCTACAAAAATATTGAATGCTACGTGGATGATCTAGTGGTGAAGTCAGGAAAGAGATACGACTACTTAAAAGACCTAAGAATGGTGTTTGAGTTACTTTGAAGATATCAACTTAGGATGAATCCACTGAATTGTGCCTTTGGAGTTACTTCCGAAAAGTTTCTTGGCTTCATTGTGCGACACCGAGGAATTGAAATTGATCAAGCTAAGGTCAATGCAATTTTGAAGATGCCCGAGTCTCGGAACATTCACGAGTTAAAAAGCCTTCAAGGAAGGCTAGCATATTTAAGAAGGTTCATCTCAAACTTGGCTGGAAAATGTCAACCATTTAGTTGTCTCATGAAGAAGGACACTCCCTTCGAATGAGACCAAGCTTGTAGTAATGCCTTTGAGAGTATCAAATCATACTTTATGAAACCTACAGTTTTTGCGGCCCCCATACCTGGAAAACCATTGATACTCTATATCATGGCACAAGAAAGGTCAGTTGGAGCACTATTGGCTCAAGAAAATAGTGAAGGCAAGGAAAAATATCTTTACTATTTGAGCAGAATGATGACACCAAATGAGGTAAAGTATTCTCCAATTGAAAAGTTATGTTTGGCATTGGCCTTCTCAGTTCAAAAGATGAAAAACTACTTTCAAGCTCATGTGGTTCGTTTTGTGTCTAGGGCAAATTCCATCAAGTTTGTAATGTCAAACTCATCCTTAGTAATCGACTTGCAAGATGGTACCTTCAATTTCAACAGTTTGAGATTATGTATGTTCCCCAAAAGGCCGTAAAGGGACAAACATTAGCTGAGTTCTTGGAAGACCACCCGATACTTGATGATTGGGAACTGAGAGATGAACTTCCTGATGAAGATGCAATGGTTATCGAAGATAGACCCTCATAGAAGATGTATTTTGATGGTGCCGCACATCGAGATGGAGCTGGTACCAGTGTGATGTTTGTCACTCCATAAGAAGAGGTCATCCCATACTCTGTTACCCTTATAAACCATTACTCTAATAATGTTGCTGAATATCAAGCTTTAATACTTGGACTTGAGATAACAGTTAACATGAAACAACTTCCATTACAAGTCTTTGGTGACTCCCAACTGGTGATCAAACAACTTTTAGGAAACTATGAAGTCAGAAAGCCCAAGCTACTACCATATCATGATTATGCATAGAATTTGATGGGGTGTCTTGGAGAGGTAAACCTCCAAATATGCCAAGGAGAGAAAATACGCAAACTGATGCTTTAACTGCTTTGGCCTCAACCCTAACTCTTCGAAATCAGATGCGAGTTACTATTCGCCAAGAATGGGTAGTACCGCTGTCATATGAGGGTGTAGAAAATAAGGTTGAATACCTCGTTGCCATGTCTGAATCTGTAAAAGTAGATTGGCTACAAACTATTATTAATTACTTATGTTATGGGATACTTCCAGAAGATCTAAGGAGAAAGACTGATATTCGTCGTCATGTACCTCGCCTCCTTTACTAAAAAGACACATTGTACAGAAGATCATTTAAAAGAGTACTCTTACGGAGTTTGGGAGAGAAAAAAGTAATTCAAGCTTTGCAAGAAGCGCACTCGGGAGTTTATGGATCACATCAGTCTGGACCGAAGCTCTATTTTCACATTAAAAGGATAAGATATTATTGGCCAACGATGGTGAAATATTGCTTGGACTATGATAGAAGATGCAAAGCTTGCCAATTCTATGAAAATTTCATACATCAACCTCTAGAGGTACTACATCCAACTATAGCATCTTGGCATTCAATGCTTGGGGAATGGATGTTGTTGGTCCACTACCAAAGTCTTCTGGTGGACACTTATACATCTTGGCCGCAATATATTACTTCTCAAAATAGGCTAAAGCAGTTGCTCTCAAGGAAGTAAAGAAAGAAAATATTGCAAACTTCATCTGAGTGAATATCATCTACCACTTTGGAATCTCTCAATATATAATAACCGACAACGGCAAGCCATTTGATAACAAGTTGATGAACAAGATCTGTGATCTCTTTGGCTTCAAGTAGCGCAAGTCTTCTATGTACCATGCTGCCGCCAATAGTCTAGACAAAGAGTTTAATAAGACTTTATGCAATCTATCAAAGAAATTCATCTCCAAGTCCAAGCGAGATTGGCATGAACGAATGGAAGAAGCCCTATGGACATATAGGATGACTTACCGCATACCCACACAAGCAAGCCCATACTCACTTGCTTTTGGAGTTGAAGCAGTCCTACCACCTGAGCGTCAAATACCTTCTTTGAGACTGACTATTCAAGAAGGGCTCACCGATGAAGAAAATGCTAAGTTGCGTCTTGCGAAATTAGAGTCATATTTACCCATTTAAAATATGAGTGATCAAACTCAATAAATATGAATTAAATTGACTCCTTTCACTAATGTAAGCTCAAATTGCCACCCCTATGTGTGCTTCACCTATATCAACTCCCTCTTATAGTATGGTAACTAGATGAAGGAATGTCCGTGCACATTTTTCTACTAATGTTGCTTCTAATATATTTTTTTGTTCTGTTTATATTTATTAATTTTGTAATGTATATATTTATTAATTTTGTAATGTTTATAGCTTAAATATTTTTTTTCTTATTTCAATTCAAATACTATTTGTTATTATGTTTCAATTATTTCACTATTTTATTGATTTTATCATTATATTTTTGAATATTTCGCACTGTTTTCTTTATTAGTGTTTTTGTTTTCTTCATTATTGTTTTGCTTTTGTATAAATATTTTAATTTTCTGTACTTTTTTTTAAAATAATTTGCTCCACTTAAGTCGTAGGTGCTTTGCAAGCAACCTGAGAAATTGAGTTAAAAGTGACTAAGAGTTTCAAAATGAGGTATAGGTGACTCAAATTTTAACAATTGAGTGTAGGTGACAATTACATTATTATGGATTAAGAAAGTTGGAAAAGTTTGAGAATAACCCACAAGTTTTTAAATTTACACTTTGATCCAAATGTCAACCTAATATAACAGGAAACGAAGGAAAACCATGTGTTTTCTCTTTCTTCTCATCCATTGTTATTTTTTCTCTCTTCATAATTTTTGTTGTTCATTGTTGCTGCTATTTTATTCACCATCTTCTGCTTCATTATCATTATCTTCTTCTTCATTATCATCATCATCTTCTTCTTGTTGACCATTGTTGTTGTTACCGCTACTGCTGCTACTTGACTAATTTTTTAGGTTAAATTTTGTTTCGTGCATCACTTTGGAATTACTTCATAGGTGACTTTGGTAAGTAAAATTATGATTTATAGTTTAATTTGTCATCTGGGTACACTGCTACAGTGTTATTTTTTCAATAATGGATAAAACCCAAACACGAATCCAACATAAGAGCTATCTATTTCAACAGATAACTTATCTGTTATGTCAGATAAGTCATCTGTTGCAACAAAAGACTCATATGTTGGGTTCATGTTTAAGGTTCTATAGAGCCGCAACATGAATCGAACATATTGGTCATCTTTTGCAACATACGAGTTACCTGTTGCAATAGAGGAGTCATCTGTTAAACAAAATTAGTCACCTATTGGTACAAAACCTGAACTGGATTCCAACAAATAAGTCATCTGTTGCAACTTCTAGTAAGAGTAGGTGCGCCTTAAGTTGAGGAGAGCTGTTCACAAGCAGTGGTTATGAGCTCTTTCTTGTTCCGGTTCAGAAGAGGCTGCGTACCTTCAGGTGCACTAGTGGATTGAATAAACTTTTTTTAAGTGCCAACAAAGTGCATTACTCATCTGTTGCAACATGTTAGTTATCTGTTGCAACATGTCACTCATCTGTTGGAATCATCTTCAAAGGTTCTTTTGTGCTGTAATATCTATCCCAACAGGTGCTTCATCTATTGCAACAGATAGATAATCTGTTGTAACATATGATTCACCTGTTACAACAGATGAATCTATTGGAATCAACTTCAATTTCAATCGTACCGTATCATGAATCCCAACAGGTGCGTCATTTGTTGCAACAGATAACTGACCTGTTACAACCTATCTTTCACAAGTTGCAACAAATTACTCATTTGTTAGGGTTGATATTATGGCACTATAAAATCATTATTAATTTTATTATGATGTCATTTTAACTCTTTTTAACAAATGTTTTTATTAGGTACCATTAATGGAGGGATCAATCATAATAGGGGTAGATTGTCACGGTGAATGGATTGAGAAGAGCAATCGATATGTATAATGTTGGAAGGAGGGTGAAATGTTAGAGACGATAGCTATGATAGTCCAAAGTGATGTTTCGTATAAAGATTTTTTGAACTTAATCATCAACTATTGTGGACTGAATTATCAATCGGAAGAACTCGTCATTAACTATATACACAGCTCCTTTGAAAATCAGAGGGCACTACTTTTTAAGATAATCGATCAGGTTCGGTTGCATGCTTATCTTAGTAATTCAGTTAGGCCGGTATTAAGGGTGTACGTGATTGAAAAACTGAGAGAGAATGAGAACCAGAATATTGAAGAAGAAGAATAACAAGACATCTTTGATGATAAGTTGGATGATCTGGACATGAATATTCCAGATGATGATCAAATACCTATGTCCGTTGTTGCGAGCAATATGGTGGGCAGTTCTTCTCAGTCAACACAGTCAAATAATTGTCAAGATGATGAGACTGGCTTTTATAAAGGAACGTCATTCAAGGATAAGAAATAACTAGCTACTTCTTTGTTTATTACTTGCTTGAAAAAAGATTTCAGGATAAAGAAGGTGATTAATTTGAGCAAAGTCTTTTTTTAGATATGCTAATCGGAACTGCAAGTGGTGGTTAAGGGCTGTGAAATACTTAAGTTCTGACAGATTCATCATTAATGTTTATGAAAAGTATCACACATGTGGTTCAGAGAATATCATGAACCAAAATCCTTACGCCACGGCAAAGGTCCTCGGTCAATATTTCCAGAATAGATTTCCCAATGGCAAAGTCCCTTTTACAAGTGATATAACCAATCAACTCCTTACAGAATTGGGTGTTATGGTCAGTTATTAGAAGATATATACGACCATGGGTATTGCCAAGGACTTGGTTAGGGGGACATACGAGAACGGGTATGCAGTCCTCGATGCCTATCGTTACATGCTTGAGTCTACAAATTTCGAAAGTAAGACGGCGTTGTATGTTGATGAAAATGGAAGGTTCAATTACTTTTTGTATCCTATGGTGCTTGGATTCTTGGTTTTTAACATTTGATAAAAGTCATAGCCATCGACAGGACTTTCTTGAGGAGCAAGTTTAATGGAGTTTTGCTAGCGGCGATGGCATAGTATGCGGAGAGGCACATCTTTCCTGTTGCTTTTTATGTAGCGGACAAGGAAAATGATTCCTCGTATGGATATTTTTTTGAACAAATGCAAAGTTGCATCAAAAATATCAAAGAGTTGTGTTTTATTACGGATAGGCATCCAAGTATCCCAAAGATTGGTTTAATTTTCTACACTTCAGCTCACTTTGGTTGTTGCATGAGGCATCTTGGAGATAATATTCGAAACAACTTTCACAATGAAAGGGCCGTGACCCTTTTTTATAGAGAAGCTAAAGCATATAATAGAGAAGATTTTTTTGACCATTTCAATCAAATAATGGATATACATCCCAAGGCAGCCAAACATCTCGTACGTGTCGGTTTTGACAGATGGAGCCGGGCATTTTTTCTGGCAAATAGATACATTCTTATGAATTTAATGTCTTGTTTGAGTTACAAGTTTAGTATGATGTCGTACTAAGTGATTCTTTTGTATAGGTATAATATTATGACGTCAAACATAGTTGAATCAGTGAATTCATTATTTGGCGTTGAAAGAGAATTTCCTATTGTGATGCTATTTAATGAAATAGACAAAAAGTATGGCAAATTATTTCACAAAAGGCGTGTGCAGTTCGCGAACGCAGGAACCAGATTTGTTCTAGAATCAAAAAATAAATACAACGAACATTAGTTTGGGGAGTAGGTTATATGCTCATCAAATAGCAGATTACAAGTTCAGTATCGACGGTCATAGTGATGTTGCCACGGTCAATCTTCAAACAAGATTTTGTACATGCAGAGTTTTTGACTTGGACAAAATACCCTATCCATTTGCTATGGCAGCACTTCGATCCCAATACGGTGCATAATATAGAAATAAAATTTATGAGTGCTCGTCTCCATATTATTCGGTGGAAAGATATATAATGGCATATAGCAAGAATATTAATTTGGTGCCTCCCGAAGAATCTTGGGTTGTTCCTCTAGAGCTTTTGGGGAGATTAATACCTCCTCCATATATCGACCCAAGCACTATCAAACTAGGAAGAAAGCGATATAAGAGGAGGCGTGGAGTCGGAGAATCATTTCTATCATGAAAAAATAAGTGCTTCGTATGTAAGAATGCTGGGCACAAAAGAACTACATGCCCAGATCGTAATCCACCATGATATTTCCACAAACTCAATTGATGACCAGTCTGTTTCAACAGATGGTCCATCTGTTGAAAGAACTGAAAATTGTTTGTTGAGAAGAAAAGATAAACAGAATGAAAATTAAATAAGCACTAAAAAGTCAAAGTCGACCAAACATAAATTTTTCATTAAACAAAAACAGAATATATTAGGTAGGTAGATCTGATATAAAAAATAAAAATACATACGCTAAAAGAAAAACTTATTATTATTGTAATACCCCGAGACTCTAACCAATAGTGAAACCATGACTCAAGCTCATGAGAAGTAAATTATAGTTATTTGGTTGTTTTCTGATCAAGGGTGATGTGTATTAAGTCCTCAAAGATGTCCTACCGATTAGGTGAATCAAAATATTCCTTACCGATTGAATTCTTGGGAAGGATATTGCTATATTCAACTTAAAATAAGCATATCTCTCGTTATACTATGAATTATTGATCTCATGACCTACCAAAAGATATACAATTGAATTAGCTTTCCAACGATACTAATTTCACCCAAATACGGTATTAGAGCCAAGAGTTATGCCCATTTTACTCTAGCATGTCAGGCTGGAAAACTGAGTTATGATATTTTGTGATAAGCTGTCACAAGTGTGACGACTTATCACCAATTTCGTCAGCCTTAGGCAGATTTCCACCCCCAGTGATGACATTTTGTGATAAGTTGTCACAACTGTGATGACTTATCACCAATGTCGTCAACCTTAAGCAGAAAAGCATAAAATCCACCCCTTTTGTGACGACATTTCGTGACGACTTGTCACAAGTCCGACGAATTGTCATGAATGTCATCAGCTATTTTTTTCATCAATTAAAGGATGTTTTTTCAAGAGTATTTTGGTCTTTTCCCATCTTTTGGAGGCCCCTATATAAATGAGAATTCCCATCTAAACCCTAATTTCTTCATTCTCTCTTCCAATTCTCTTAAGAAATATATCTAGGGTTTTTATTTAAGGACATTAATCTTCTAAAAATCATCCATAAATCTTCAAGAATCACGTTTTTTATAGTATGGGCTTTGAGAATCATTTATTACAAGTGCGGATAGAGTCTCAAGCACTAGAATTCATCTAATTTCAAAGATTAAGGTATGTGGGGTTTTGAACAAGAGCAATTATTTCGTTCTTGTGCCCAAAGCTTTGATTTCTATCATGGATTTATATGATTTTACAAGTGGGTTTATACCCAAATTACTTCATCATGAGATTATGAGAATATAAATTGTTCAAGCTTTGTTATACATGATTATTTTGCTATTCCCTAGTTATGACTTGATATTTAATATTGTGAATTTTATATTTCTACCATGAGTTGATATTTCAAGTGCTTTCAAGATATGTGTCAAGCTTTAAGCTTCCTTATGACAAACTGAATTATTGAGTATATTGATTCATGAGATTGAGTTGTTACAATGAGTCTTGATATTTCCTTAAAGTTATTGATGTTGTCGTGATTTAATGAATTGATATATTTTGATATTGAGAAAGATTGATTTGATTTGAGTCGAGTTAGGAATCCACAAATTGATTATGATTTAATAAATGAGAAAGAGATTTGATTTGGTCTTCATGATAGACCCTTGTGATGTTTGTGGTGGATTTCCTAACGCGTTCTGAGCTTGTGTCTGGGAGTAGTATTTAGCACTGAGCGGAAAATATGGTATTTCCCCAAAACTACGTGCCACCGTAGGATTGATATTGATAATTGTGGGCCAGAGGCCGAGTATGATATTGTGATCACTAAATTTAGGTTGTACTCCCTGGAAAGAGTACGATGCTCCCGCTAATGTGCGGGAGGGCAAAACATTGGAATTCATGTAGCTTACATGGTTTATGTAGGTTATAAGAACCTCCCATGTCTATAAGAGCTGAGTTTCTTGAATTACCGAGTCACTCTGAGTCTTGAGTTGAAGAGTTGAGTTATTTATGATGATTTATGAGGTTTTTATCATATTATTTATTTACTATGAGATCATGAAAAGTATGTTTCAATCTAACTCAAGCCAAGTGAGCCATTATTATATATATGCATATTTTAATGAAATTGATGATGATATTTGCATTGTTGCATGCACCCCCACATACTCAGTTCATTCCAAAGTGCTGACCCACATATTTTTCTATGGGCTATATTTTCTCGTAATGTAGGTTCAGATACTCAGCCGCAACCGCGTTAACGATATTCGAGTGCCTCAACTATGTTTCCTCAGTGGTGAGTCCTCATGGTTCGAGGACCGAGTCTATATTTTTGGTGATATTGTTCTGTTGTTATGGCTTTCAGTACTGTTTGAGTCAGTTGGGGGTTTGTCCCAATGGCTCCTTAATTTTGATGTATAGAGGCTTTGTCAGACTAGTGGGTTGGTATGTATAGACATTCAATGTATTTTGGTTGTACAGTCTAGTATTCTCCAGTATTTCTCTTGAACCCGATGTGGTATATCTCTTTGTTGTGCATGACTATTGTTGAATTGAATTCCTTGAGGTAGTGTCTGGCTCCGAGGGTTAGCTTGGGGCTACGTCTAGCCCTAAGCACCATGTGGTGTCTCGGGATAAAATTTTGGGGCGTTACAATTATTATTCTTAGTCGGCCAATCATCAACCGGCAGCAGCAGGACCCTCCTCAACCTGCAAATCTCTTGGAGCATCCTTGCTCTCACGGTGGCCAAATCCCACTGGAGTTCATTAACCTGCCTCTGAAGTTCCCGCACGGTATCACGTAGAATAGCAATGTCCCAAACAGGATCAACCATATCTAGAACATACATGAATTGACAAAAAACATAAACACAAAAGTAAATAAAAGAGTCTGAATATAATACAACGTATAGGATCAACTGGTAGATTTATACACACAAAAAAACTTACCTCAACGGAAAAGAAATTTACACTTTCAAGAGAAGTGGTTGGATTTATAATATGAAAGAGAAGATGCGAGAAATAATAAAGTGGAGTAGAATGAACGAGTAAGGAGGGACCTATTTATAGAGGATTTTATTTGAATGTGTTAGGCAAAAAGTCACGATTGTTCACCTCCATTTTATTAATTACATTCAAAATGGTGCCTTTTTGATTATTCTAAAAAGTCATGACTTAATTATATCAAAGTGGTGACTTTTTGATTGTTGTGAAAAGTCATGATTTTTCAGTTTCTTAATATTAATTAGTTTTTAAAATTAAATAATCATTTTTCTCAGTTAAATAATCGAAGACTTCCTCACCTTTTCAATAACCGTTTCTTTTAATAATATAGTTTTTATTGAGTTGTTGCAACAGATGGTTCATCTATTACAACAGATAATCCTTCTGTAGCAAAAAATTTACCATCTGTTGCAACAAATGGTCCATGCGTGCAATAGATGAGCCATCTGTTGCAACAGATAAGATATCTGTTGTGAAAGATGAGTTATCTGTTATGACAGATGGACTATCTATTGAAAGAGCTGTTTTGATTTAGCGTAACAGCTGATTCATCAGTTGCAACAAATAGGAAATTTGATTCATCAACTATTTTGAATGTGTTAGACAAAAAGTACGACTGGTCACCTCTTTCTTAATTATCATATACCTTAATTAATCCAAACCGGTGAATTTTTTATTATTTAAATTAAAAAAATGAATTTAAAATAAAAAAGGTTATTAAAATTAAAATTAAATAACATCAGTTATTAAAATTAAATAATATTTTTTTACGATTTTAAATCGTGTTTATCATTTATTTTCTTATTATTTATTTAGGAACCATTTTTCTTTATTAAATAATCGAAAAGTCATGACTTTTCACCCTTTCAATGACCCTTCTTTTATTTAATAACCATTTTTAGTTAGTTTTTTTTATTTAATAACCATTTTGTTTAATTTTCATTCTGTCTATTTCTTCTTCTCAACAAATATGTCGTCAGTTAGAGGTAAGGAACAATTTTGAATCCAGTAGCAATAGAAAAAAGTTTTTTCTTTCAAAAAATGGACCATATGTTGAAACAGATAGGTCATCTGTTGGGTTTGTGGCAAGAACTGTATTGTGTTGTTCCAACAGATAACCTATCTGTTGCAATATATTAGTCATCTGTTGGTTGAATACAATCCATACTGCTGAACTGTATTGTGTTCTTCCATCTAATATCCATCTGTTGTAACACATGGGTAATAAAATTTACATCCCCAACAATGAGCTAAAATTATCAAAGTCCATATCAAACAACAACACAAGTTCACTATTACAACGATCATGGTGCATTACATACGTAGCAGTTGTTTTTTCTTGACGGGCATGTAGTCCTTTGACATTGAAGATGGTTACCCTTTGAGCCTCTGTACTTTTGTACACTACTTTACGATGGGAACTAAAGATT
Source organism: Capsicum pubescens (assembly GCA_030864215.1). Taxonomy (NCBI): domain Eukaryota; kingdom Viridiplantae; phylum Streptophyta; class Magnoliopsida; order Solanales; family Solanaceae; genus Capsicum; species Capsicum pubescens. Next base: position 104,909,097 of record CM061545.1, on the reverse strand, counting down.
AAACACTATTTGACATTAATGGGGTAGGAAGAATAAGGTGCGTGCAGATAGATGGATCCACTTTCATATGTAGGAGTTATGTATTACTGATCAGTTTATCGTGACAACACACGTAAAGTACAATGATTTTGTGAATGCATTTTTTTAGCGATTAGGCATTGATCCTTCAAATAAGATCCTGCATTTTATAGTTAAGTTTGATAGGTGCGAATTGATAAGGTCGAAGGATTCCAAGAAGGTTGTGTCGATACCCTATTGCAATTTAATAACGGTTTTGCACATGTTTATGTGTCAAGCTATGTGAAGTGATCAATATTTGATGGCATTGTATAGATTTAATAGTGATTGAACTGATTTTAATGGTGCAATGGACTTTGATAAGGCCTTCAAAGCCTCCCAGTGCAACAAACAAGAATGAAAAACTAATAGAAATTCCCCCGATCTAAATTTATATAGATGGGTTGCTCGAAGGGATTATTATACAGTAGAAGGTGCTTGGGATAATAACTGCGCGGGAAAGGTGAGGTGGAGAAGACCATAAATCAACTCAGATCTTGTTAAAGAGGAAACACAGGGGAGTAAGCAAGGAACTTCTAGCTAATCTGGCCATTGAAATTGACTTGAAAGATGAAAAATCTGAATGGGTTGCAAATGTGAAAGTGTATCCAAGAATTAAAATCCGTCAGTCATGGTTGAAAAGAAAAATGATAAAGTAGACTGGAGCCAAACACTTTGCTAGGTAACTGCGACTAGTTAGCGTGGCCTGAATATTGACCTAAAAAGCGCAGGATTAAAACTCCAACGAAGCAGTTTGGCGAGCACCAAGGATTGGTAAGATTGTTATTCAATAACGTAACTTAAACCAACAACTCCTGAAGTAAAAATAAAGGAATCCAAGGCATCAATTTCTGAAGTCTAACTTGCATCCCTTACTTTTTGTTTGTTGTTTTGATCAAGTAAATGGCAGTGGAAACAAAAAGGTATGAAGTTGGGGAGAAATCCTATGCCTTTTTGTTCCCATTTCTTTTAACCTGACTAGAACCGTAAGCAGAAGGCCTAGGATGGAAGTTTAACTTCAGAAATTGCCACCTTGTCTTGTTCCTTTATTTTTACTTCAGGAGTCGTTGGTTTAAGTTATTTCTTGAATAAACATCTTACCACCCCTCGGTGCTTGATAAGCTTCCTTTTTTGAGTTCTGATAGTGCACTTTGTGGGTCATCATTCAGGCCATGCTAACTAGTCGTAATTACCTAGCAAAGTGTCCAGCTCCAGTCCACTTCATCAGTTTTATTTTCAACAACTAGTGATGTATTTTCATTTTCGGATACACTTTTATTGTTTTAGCTCATTCATTTTTTTTCATTTTTCATGTCAATTTCATTGGCCTGATTCGCTACACGTTCCTTGCTACCTTGTGTTTTTTCTTTAATAAGTTCTAAGTTGATATATAGTCTTCAGCACCTCCCCTTTCCCTAGCAAATATTCTCCCAAGCACTTTCTATTGTATAATTGTCACCCCGAGCAACCCAACCATATAAATTTGGACTAGGGCAATAACTATATTGATTTCCATTCTTGTTTGCAGCAGTGCGACGCTTTCGAGGCCTTTCAAAAGTCCATTGAACCCAGTCCAATCACTATTGAATCTTTACACTGCCACTAAAAACTTTGATCCCTTCTCCAAACTTGACATATAAACATTAGAAAAACCATCATTAAACCATAACAGGGTATCTACACCACCTACTTGGTCCCTCAGCCTTATCAGTTCGAACCTATTAATCTTAACTATAAAATGTAATACAGGGAGAATAATTCTGAACAGGTCAAAACTCGAATCGGCCAACTAAATCATTAACTATGGTTCTAAGCGCACTATCTCTTACTAAAGATTCCACACCATCATGAGGCTATTCTAGATGGGGTGAATGTCTAGAAATCTCAATTGGGACACTCTCTAGTCTAATAACCGATCTCCTTGTAGTAGTAACAAGCTCTTGAAGCTCTAATCCTGGTGAGCAAGATAATCTTAGCCCAAATGGTTGGCCAATTAACATTAAGAGCAATCCATCATTCCCACAGTCATAACTTGACACGAAAACTCTAGTTTGTCCAATCACTAACTCACATCTCAGGCGCTCTCAGAACCCATGCCTCATCTCTTCAAAACCAAAATAAGCTCTCAGACAATATACTAATAGCACTATACTGATGACATGGAATATAGCCACCACCTCCATAAGTCCCTATACATGCATTTAGAAATTAACAAAATGCATGATCCTCTACACTCCTCGATGACCTTCGAGTTACACACTGTTTGGATGGTCATTTCATGGTATGGTTAATAAGAATCACAGTATGGTATGGTACAATTTAATTTCATGGTTTGATAACCATAAAAGCCCTCACTTCATATGTAACCATAGATTTGATTGTTTCCCATGATTTGCTTATTTTTTCCAGTTATGCCCTTATTTATACCATATAATTATATTTTACCCTTTACCCTATTCCCCTTCCCTCTCTGTTGCATAGTCAACAATCTGAATAGAAAGGGCCCAACTGCTATCATATGCTTAGATACCAAGTAGAGTTACAATGCTAGTCCTTTAACAACTCCCTACACTAAGTCTTGCTCTGAAAGATATAGCATAAGAATATTCCTGGCCTAACTAATAACCTAATAGCATACTCAGAATCATATAAGGAACCCTGATGAACACCAATAATTCTAACTCTGGTCTGAGAACTGCTCGATGAATCGAGTGTTATCCATGGATGTGAGGGATTTTCAATCATGACTCGAATCCCCAATGCTGAACCTTAAAGGGCAGAAGTAGTCACGAGATCAATTGGAGCCTAAGTTGGCCCCAAATATTTTTTGGATGACGTTGAAGGTCTTCAAGATCCATCTCTGATTCTCTAGTCCGACGCTGCACTAAAACTCTTGAAAAGTGTGTTGAAGTTTCGTCTACATCTATCGACACATTGCATCATCCTTTAGGGATAGAATGAAGTAAAATAATGTGTTTGAGGTTCATGGCAATGCGGACACACGATAAGGAGTCAAGAAGTGAACTTTCTAAAACGTCCATGTAGCCTTCCAAAGATAGATTATGGACGTCTCCGCATTGATCCGCAGAACACTATGAAAAACTTAGCTCTTTCACTAACATACCAGTGAAGCCTAGGCTCTGATACTAATTTTTCACGACCTAAATTCATAGGTCAGGATGGTGCCTACTATAACCCATAAGTAGGCAAGCCAAACACATACTACGGAATGGCTAGTAATAGACTTCTAAATATATAAAGAAAAGAATTGCAGAATAGATGAAATAAAGAAGCAGTTATATAATATCATCCAAAAACTTGGTGGTATAAGTACAAGAGCAGCTAATAATACACGATTACAAAGTGAAGTTCACCTGAATACACTGATATAATTTATGTCTGAATACAACATAGATACTAGTCTAATACAAAAGAGAGATAGGTAATACTCCAAATATTAGGAGCTCACTATAAGTCTCTGACCCATGGATGCTTTGCCCGATGCACACATATCAACGCCGATAACCCATACTGTGATCTGCAGGCTGCAGAAGTATAGTATGAGTACCAAAATAATAGGTACTCAGTAGGCATCATCGGCTGACTGAGCTAAGTTATTATATAAAGATGATATAATGCAATATAATCATAACCAAGTCAAGGTACAAAATCAAACCTAAATCATTTCAATCGTCATTATGTATAATAAGTAATAAAAATGGAAAAATAGTATAATATAAGGCATCCACACATGCCAATATCACTGTACATAACGAGTAATAAATATCTGAATAACAAATAACATAAAGCACCAATGCATGCCCATATCGCTATACATAAGAATTGGATAATTCATAATAATAATATATCATAATGCATCAACACAAGCATCACAAGTACAAAGTTGGATCCTATACGCCAACTGGCGATAAAGTAAAGAACTCATCACAGTGTCCCATACCACTAGAGAGTACACCCAAGGTAAATATAAAGGAATCTAATCAACAATATATGCAAACTCCATTATTATTCAACCGTTATTCCACACTTACCATCAATTAAAAGTTCACCAACCTTCCTTAATTATCATCAACATTCATAATTCAACAACATTTGACAATCTATTCATAACCATAACAATACAATCATTTAGACAACTATATCCTCGATACACACTAGTAGCTCTTTATTAGCTAGCCAACCCTTATTTACTAATCCAATTGCTCACTAGTCATTAAATGCCTTCCAATGGTTATTTATGCACTATTCACCACATAATCATTATTCATGGATCAACAACTAGTCAGTCTTCATGAACTAGTCAGTAACTGACACATAGCTAAAATTCATTACTAAGCCTTATTTATCAATTTATTTCTAGTCATCACAAACTCACTAATCATGATTGATTCAATAACCGCTAAGCACAAATTATTCACTATCAAATTTATTAACTAAATGACATTTAGTAACTAGCACCACTAATCAACAAATCCTAATTTGGAAACTAGTCATCATAATCGACTAAATCATTACTATCTACTATACATCATTGATATAAGTCTTCATTTATGCTAAACATCATTATAGCTTAATCATCATAATTATCAGTCATCAATACCACTAGTCCTCATTATTGCTAGGGTTCATCTGTCCATATGTCATTATTAATCTCTTAATTTATATTCATCACTAATCATTTTTTCAATATTAAATCAACATCTATACCACTTTATACCTTGATCACTAGAGAACTATGCTCGGTATCTCTAATATCAATATAATACACAACTACACATGAGCATAAATACATATAATTGCCATACATAGGGCTAGAAACACTCGAACCGGTAGATGTACTCATAGGCACATCAATAATAATCCTCCGGCCTTATCGGGTATCATTATATCATCATAGTATCCTCAGGCTTTGTCAGGTATCATCGTATCATCATAGTGTCCCCCGACGTTTTTGGACTTTATCATATCATCATCGTATCATTCAAACTTTTCGAGTATCATCATATTATCATAATATCCTCAAGTCTTGTCGAGTATCATCATATCATCATAATATTCTCCAGACTTATTGGGTATCACCATAAAATCATAATATCCTCCAGCCTTGCCGTACATCATCATATCATCAAAGTATCATCCAGCCTTGCTGAGCATCATCATAAAATCCACATTAATATCAATAACAAAGAGCAAGACCCATAAGGGCTATAGTAAAGGACAAGCCCCAAAGGGCTAATGTAAAAAAGAAGACCCACGAGGGCTAAAGTAAAGGACAACCCCACGAGGGATAAAGTAAGGAACAATCCCCATGAAGGCTAAAATAAATAAACATAAAAAGGAGAAGAAAGAAGAGCATACCTTCATATTTCCTCGTTCATCATCAATGCCACATTATCAATAAATATATATATATATATGTACATGAATGTTATAAGTGATAAGTCAATAATCTAGTCCATTAGACCATGAGCATAACCATAAGCATTATTATGAGCAATGGCCCACAAGTTACCTATTCATTGGCCCACCATTAGCATAAAGAAAGTTTATCACTAACTTGAGCAATATCAAATACTTGGCACAATCTATAGCTTATTTGTAGCATAGTGTACTTTATGGCTTAAGCCATGCCATAGTCAAGGCCCATATTATAAGGTGTTTGTGGGCCCATTCAATAGCCAAACAATAGCCTAATCAATAGCTCGAGTAATAGCTACATTCATGGATTAATGAATAACATGGCCATAGGCTTCTTTAATAGCATAAAAATAGCTTATTATGGTATCATCAATGAATTTACTACAAAGGTTACTCAATATTGCCTCAAGGGGCATTTATTAGGCATTTCATAAGCATCTATGGGTCTCACGAGGACTACCTCAATCTTGGCTTATGGTGGGACAAGGTCCACTTCTAAATCCCCCCAATATATGTTTTAAGTTCATTTCTACCCTAGACTAAGCTAAGGTATCTAATTAAATACTTAGATGTATAGCAATCCACCATTAAGTCCAAGGTAGGGATCCTACTCAAATACTATAACTAAGTCAATTGGATCTAAAGCAACTTTATTAGAGTGAGCATCTAAAGCCAATATTGCCATAATCATGAGTGACAAGGTCCCTCCCATCTAACTACTAAGTACTCTCATGTTAAGCATGGGACATTAAGCCTAATACATTAAGTTTCAAGACAAGTTAGGCATTTCACTATATGGGTTAAAAGTTCTAAAAGATCCAACTAACCAAAAATCTTAAATAATCATCAAACAAATACCTAAAACCTCTCCCAATCTACCAAGATATCCCAATTATAATATAACATAGCTCAACCTAACAAGGAATAATCCTAACCTACCTCAAATCCAAAAAATGCTCATCAATCTATTAAACTTTTATTTTCCCCTTTCAAGAAGCCTCTAGAAGATTCCAAGCTATCCAAAACATAATCTATTCACCAATACGAGCATAATAATACCCATATTGCACCATTGTACTTTAGGTAAAAAAACAACACCCAAAACACCAAGTATGTCCCACTTATGAAAAATATGTTTCCGAGGTCAACCCAAAGTTCATACACCATCAAGGAATCATAACCCTTAAAAAATAGGTAAAACCTAAGATTATTTGGGGCAATAAGCAAGCCCTCAAACTATTTTGGGCTTTGGTAAAAAATGCAAGAAATTCAAGCATGGATTCGAAGGATTCTTACCTTAAATCTGAGGTTATTAGCATTAAAAGATGTTAATCACCCATAATGATCAATTTTTAGTTACCTCACTTATTTAGGGATTTTAGGTCTCAAAGATGAAGGGAAAATGCCCCAAACACATCTTGGGGTCTATATATTGCCCCTACAAGTAAGGAGATATCTCTAATGCGATCCTAGGGACCGCTGTCGCACTAAGATAATTTCCATAATCCTCATCACGATCGCCATGCTCCAGCACCAGTAAAGTCAAAACTTATTTTAGACCCTTAGAACTCATTTGGACTCCAATTTTTGCAAACAAACTATGTAACCCTACCAAATTTGATGTTTCACACGCATTGGTGATCTAGAATTTTACATTGGAGGTCATTTAGACCAAATGTGGCTTACACACCTATACTATTTAATTTTTCAACCTTTCGACCAATAGGTCAAAATGAACTTGGGTGCATTGGGACCTGAACCAAATATCTACCTAGCCTAAAATCATTGTTTCGAATCTGGTGGTTTAGTCAAAATTTGTATTTGAGATTGTTTTACTGAATTTTTGCCCAGTGGCCATTTAGAACCAGCAAAGACTTCTCAACAGGAAATTGGTTCTAAAAACCAAACAAACTGCTCGATAACTGAATTATCAGTCCCAACAAGTCATAAATGACTTAGGATAGCTATGAAGAAGCCGTAACAACAAAGATAAGTGAAAATATAAAAATTTACCAGAAGGGTCATTACTAAAATGACTAAAACGTGGCCTAAGGGGTCATTTTATACCTATACCAGGTAATCAAGCATGGCTATCACACAACAAAGTATGGAATCGCACTACTTGAGTACAAGAGCAGGTATTGTGATCTCCATCCTTCCTTGTGCGATCACAATATGCTATAAGCACAGTTGATAATTGAAACTTGGAAAAATTCTAAGTTTCCTCCAATGCATCAGGATTCATTCAGAATCTGATATACACAAATAAACTATGTAACCACACTATATTTGACATTTCAGACGTAATAAAAAAGCTATATTTTCAATATGAGGTTATTTTGACCAAATATGGGTCCCACACCTAATGTTCTAACTTTTTGACCAATAGGTCAAAATGAGCTCGGGTGCATCAAAAATTGAACCAAAGGTCTACCTACCCAAAAATCGATATTTCAGAGCTGCCAGCGCAGTCATAATTTACATCCAAGATCTTTTTATTGAAGTTTTTTCTCAATGGCCATTTTGAACTAGCGCAAACTTCAAAACAAAGAATTGGATATAAAAAACAAACGTATTGCCTGGTAACCAAACTATTACTTCAAGCATGTAAATAAATGACTTGGGGAAGCTATGTAAAAATAATAACAACATAAATAAGTAAAAATATGGAAAATGACCTGAAGGGTCATTACAAGATGACTTAGTTGCATATGTTTTAGGTAACGTTGTCTCTTATGATTAAATCGTGGCTTAGTTGATATTTAAAAGTTGATTTAGATTCCTTAGCCTAGACCAGGGTAGAAATTTCCTTGTAATGAAATTCGAGGATCTAGAAGTTGGCCTTCGACCCACCTTAGGCCCAATTTCGTGTTAGTTCTTGTTAACCATTATACACTAGTTATACGACTTGAAAATGCTTACTAGGGTAATGTTGAGGAGATTTAGCACTTGATGATCATGATGGGTTATATAAGAGTTGATGTTTATTGGTTATACAATTATTATGTTATAATTTTAACATTAAGGATGATATTGATGGTGTGTGTATATATATATATACACTTACCTAATCAAGTCCAAATATTAATGATGATGTTGAGGACATGTATACCCGATCATGTCCAGATGAATATTATGATATTGATTATATCATTACATTTAAAGTCTGGGAATTTGCAATGATATTGATCATGATATTTGTGATAACACCTTGACGATATTGATTCTGATATTGACTATATGATTATCGATTTGAGTTTGGCTATTACTTGTGATGTTGATTACATTACACTGGTTCAAGTCCGGCAATGGAATATGACATTGATAAATGGGTATCGATTAAAGTCCGAAAATGGCAAATGGTTTATTGTGTGGCAGATATGGATGGATTCTAGTTATATCATGAAGGATGGAAAATGATGGTGGTTCAGTTTATGCTTTACTTAATTGTACCTTCCAGGTTTATGGGGCCTGCGTTAGGTTATTTACTTTCCCACACCTATTGGCTTATGGGATCTAATTTTGTAGTTATTATTACATGTGTTTTGTCCCTTATGTGATGTTATTGTTTTGGTTATTTACTTATGTAAAACAATGTTGGAGTTGATTCAGGTTTGCCTCTATCTTGACTTAGTTATGTTATCTTGCATTTTATCATATTTATATCATGACTTAGCTTAGTAGGACGATGATACCTACTGAGTACCCGTAGCTTTAGTACTTATACTACACTTTTGTACCTTTTTGGGGTTTATCTAACTAGTTTCCACCGTTGATTCGTCGATTGTGTCGTGTTAGATTCTGCAGATAGGATGAGCTCTTGGAGTCTGATTTGCCCGTTTCCTTCTATCTTATTTATGTCTAGTCTTTTGCTTCGAGAAAAATTGTATTGAATGTTTTAGAACTTGAGTTATATTTATAGTTGCTCTTGTACTGGATCTACCAGGCCGTGGGATGGCTATTCGTATTGTTGGCAACCTTTTGTCTATTTATATTATCTTACTTATTTATAAGTTACAATTGTTGTTTTCGCTCTTTTAGGCATTTCCCACCAAGTAAACCCATTGCATTTAGCTTCAGGTTATGGTATAGTTTACCTACTATCGAGATGAAACAGGTACCATCATGACTCGTAAAATGGGTCGTGACAAATTGGTATTAGAGCCTAGGTTTTACTCGTATTGTTGATACAGGAGAAAATGTCTAGTAGAGTCCTATTGACATGACTCGACCCGGGGCTTTGTCATAATGGGCATCCCAAGTACGACCAGGACCAGAGGCCGCCCTCGTTACCAAACCCAACCTTCAGCTGCCTGCTCTGAGTTGGCTGAATTCTACACATTTAACAAGATAGCATAACTATCCAATTTCAGACTCTGGGATAGGTCTAAAATCGAGACCCACCCAACCGAGTCTAACCATCCGAACCCAGTGTATAAATAGACCAAACAATAATCCAATAACCAGATAATAACCAAATCAAGTTCCATAATATAACATAAAAGGATGGAACAGTGAGAAATTTAGTCCAATGGTATCATCCCCAATACCAATGCCAATACTAAGGCTGATACCAATAACGATCCAACCTATACCAACCCATAGTAGTTCCATAAAACCCTCTAACCAAAGGAAAACCAGTATTCGGTTGAGATATGCCACCAACCATAGCCAAAACCAATATCCATAAATAAACAAAAGTACATGAAAATAACCATAAAATGAAGCCTTTCGAAAGATGGGAGCTCACCATTTCAATCCAATAACTGATCCCGAATGTCAGATAGCTAAGTAGGAGTAGTAGAACAATCGATTCCTTCATCACATGGGGATGCATCAGCCGAAAGAAGGGTTAGCGGGTGAACTCTACCATGAACTCAGGATAAGGATAAACTAATGCCATCCAGTAAAACCAAGTTAACAAATAATATGCATACAAACCACACACACACACACACATATATAACTATGCCGGGAAAGGGAATCGGGTTTATCATGCATTTAAAACCATTAACCTGGCTATGTGAAGATTAACCATCCTTAACTACCCACGGTATATATGGGTCCAGTGTAATCCCCTAAACAGGCCTCGATACATATAGCTTCACGAACTAGAGATACTATAACAGTGGGGGATTCCCGCATACCTTTTGCTCTCCATGATACATATGTACAGTGTACTTAGAGGATTTTTGTGTACCTCACGAGTATCATATATGGTCACCATGACCAACCCCTCATATCGGCAAACATGAGTTTCCATTATTCATCTATTGGACTCCCACCTTCACGGTTAGCTATGACACCCTGCCATCCTTGCCCAATTAAAATCATTTACCATCCAACCAATTCTTTATTACCCAAGGCTATAATTAGTGGTATCGTCATACTGACTATAACTTGCAAGTATTGTCCTTAGCCAAACCTTAAGGGATCAAGGGACTCCTATGTACCTATAGATCATATTACATAGTTAACTTGGGCCAGTCCCATGTACTCCACAAGTGTTCCATTATTATGATTTCTTGGGGGGATTTTATTGTACCCAACAGTTATGTTGTTTGAACCAGACCATTCCATTTAACCATTCCAAACCATTTAAGGTTCCATTACAAAACTATACCATGCAATAGTTTTCATTAAAAGTGCAATAATATAGTAAAATTTCTCACTCTACAGATGCCAAAGGATTTTTTGAATCACTGGAAAAGCCATGGATATACCCATATTGATTTTCGTACTATTAGAGATGCACCAATTCATTAGGGGAGAAAAGGATAGACGATAAAGACGCGTCTTTCCCTCCTTGATACAAGATTCAACAAGTACAAACATGCGAACATAGGTATGACGAAGATCAACCTATATGTCGGGATAGTGGTTTTCAATATATTACACGACTTCAACATATCTCTCATCAACATACTTTACAGAGGGACACAAAATCTAAGTACAAATCTTTCACGACCCAAACTAGGGTTTGGCCATGACAAGTATCTCAAGTCCGCCAAGGACCACAGACCACCCCTTTTTCCTAGCAATCCAAACTCAATACAACTATCAGCAGATGAATTTCGAACATATAACAAGATATGTAACTTACTAACTCAAAAAAGAATTTAGAAATTTCAACAACTATCCCAACCCACAGTAATCCACAATGCCTCTAATAACAAAAAGACAACCTATGTTGGGATATGCCCCCGACTATAGCATAAATGAGTCCAAAAGGAATAGTGTGAAATATAATGAAACAGGAATATAAAATGAGGTCCTTTGAAAGTATATAAGCTAACAACTTCAAGATGACACACGATCGATCCTGAAATAACCTAATCACTGCGCAGGAAAACTAAAAGAGTCTTTGGTTCCTACATTGCATGGGGATACAACATCCAAAGATGATTAGAGGGGTGGGAGATAGCATATAACTCAAGAAAGTGATAAAATAATGCAATGATCAAACCAGATAAAAATCATTCAAAATCAATGCACACAATTATATATATATATATCATACTGGGATAGAGAACAAGGCTTAGCATGAAAGTAAAACATTAGCCTGGACTGCGTAGCTCGAACTGTCATTCATATCCATGGGCTATATCGCTCTAGCTCCTCCCTTCTTATTGGGTCCATCTCCCTCCCTACTGGTTGGGCCCAGTGCGTGTTAGCCGCCCAAACTAGAGAAATTCAATAAAGGGCCATAACTATCAAGGCTACAACCATTCCAAAATATATATATACATGTAATGTGTGAACTAAGCACATAGTCATAAAGACCAACCCCTATGCCGATAAATGTGGTTTCCAGCATAAGTCCCTCAGGACCTCTATCTTCATGGTTCAGCTTCACAACCCCCTTTAAGTGAAATTAAAACATTTACACATTCACGTTTATTAAACCAAGGATCATCCATTAAGGCACATATCGTTGGTATCATTATACCAACTACGCTTGCAAGCTTATAATTATGACATACCAAATCCATCAACTTGGGGGAATGCCACGACCCTTTTGTCATTAAATCAAGTTGGTCGAATACTTCGACACCTTTTGTTCATTAAATCAAGTTTAAAATAAAAAACATGGACAACAAGCCCTTCAGAACCCTTTTATCCGTTTAACCATTAATGCAATGCAATAGTGTAGGGAATGATCAACCTTAAGAAACCCTAACTTGATTTAACTTAGGGATTTGACAAAGTTTAAGAGTGTGTTTGATCATGTTTTAGAATTATAATATGGTCCAAAAATAATTTTGTGGTTGTGGGTCACAATTGAGGAAAGAGGGAAATGAGCAAAATTCCATTAATAAAACACTGAAAATTTGTTGCCTAATCATTACGGGATACATTACGACTCGTAAGGACTAACTATGAGTTGTCTCCTAGGCTCATAGTTTGGGCAGTGTCCCAAGGCATCTCCATTGATGAACGTACGAGTTGTACTATATGACTCATAGTCCTACATTACGACTCATTGGGTCAAATCGTAGTCACAACAGAACTAAGGGACCTCTACACTTGTGACACTATGAATCCCATGTTACGACTCATAATATCTCACCACGACTCGCATTATCTTAATCGTACACAGGATAGAAACTTAGGTACCTATACTGGTCACCTACGATTGGGGCACTATGACTCATATAGAGTCTTCACGACTTATTAAGTGAGTCATATCTTGGGCAGTAAGCTTTAATCTCAAGAAAATTTCAGAGGAAAATTTGGGGTGTTACATCCCCCCCAGGATCATTCATCCTCGAATAAAGTGTCAAAGAGTCCATTAGCATGATTTTAAGACCGAAACACAACCACACTTTCCTTTAACAAAGTCATAAAATAAAGATGATAAGGAAAACACATACCTTAACCATGATTATCTAACCCATGGAACACGAATGGATACTTGGACTTCATGTCCTCTTCCGCTTCCCAAGTAGCTTCTTCTACCTTTTGATTCCTCCATAGAACCTTTATCGAAGCTACCTCTTTAGTCCTTAAACGATGGACTTGCTGATCCAAAATCACAACCTGGACTTTCTCATATGACAAGGAATCTGAAATATCAATACCATCAAAAGACACAACCAAATAAAGATCACCCACTCATTTCTTCAGCATCGAAACATGAAAAATCGGATGAATGGAACCCAATCTCAAAGGAAAATCCAACTCATAAGAAACATTACCCACATACTAAATATCAAATATAGTCCCAAATACTAGGGAATGAGCTTTACCTTCTTCCCAAATCTCATCACTCCCTTTATAGGAGTTACCTTCAAGAATACCCAATCACCAACCTCAAACTCTAACTTTTTTTACCTCACATCTGCATAGGACTTTTGACGAATCTGAGCAGTAGTAAGTCTAGTCCTAAATCACCTTCACCTTATCCATGTCTTGGTGAACCAAGTATGGACCAAAAATCCTAGTCTCACCAACCTCAAACTCTTTAATAAGAGATCTACACCTTTTACCATAAAGAGCCTCAAAAAGAGCAATCCCAATACTCGAGTATAACTATTATTATAAGCAAACTTGATGAGAGACAAGTGATCCACCTAACTACAACAAAAATCAATCACACAATCCCTTAGCATATCTTTTAAAGTTTGAATGGTCTTTACCGCTTGTCCATCCGTCTGATGATAGAATGTGGTGATAAGGTTCACCCGTGTGCCCAAGCCTTGATGAAACAATACAAAAAGCAAGAAGAAAACTATGTATCTCGATAAAAAATAATGGACACTGGAGCACTATGCAACTTGATGATCTCCTAAATAAATAACTTCACATAATCGTCTCTACTGTAAGTAGTCTTCATCGGTAAGAATTGAGCTGACTTAGTCATCCTATCCACGATTACCCAAATCGAATCAAATTGATGGCGAGACCATGGAAGACTAGTAATAAAATCCATATTCACCACCTCCCACTTCTGCATAGACAACTCAGCCTCTTAAGATATGCCGCTACGCCTTAAGTGTCAACCTCCACTTGCTGACACACCATATACTTAGCCACGAAGTTAGCCATATCCCCTTTTATATTGTTACACTAATAGATCTCCTTCAAGTAGCCACATCCCCAGTCAAAATTCTTTCTCGTAGCCCATCAACATCAGGAACACACAATCTACATTGGGACCTAAAAATACCATCTCTACTAATCTCAAATACCATGACCTTCTGCTAACCCATATCATTCTTAATATTTATCAAGGTTGGGTCCAAAACCTGCTTCTCCTTTACCTCTGCACCAAGAAATGACTTCACAACCTCTTGTACAATCACACCTCCCTCCTCAGAATCTAAAAGACAAATTCCAATATTGGCCAGTCGGAGAATATCCCTTACCAATCCTTGCTTCTCCTCATCCACATGAGATATTCTTCGCATGGACAACCTGCTAAGAGCACAACAACTACATTATCTTAAACTAGATGGTAGTGGAGAATCATGTCATAGTCCTTGATAAACTAAAGCCAACTTATTTTCCTTAAATTCAACTCCTTCGGGGTGAACACATACTGTAAGCTTTTATGATTTGTGAAGATGTCAACATGAACTGCATACAAATAATGGCACCAAATCTTAAAATCAAACACAATAGCCGCCAACTCCAAATCATGAGTCGAATCATTCCTTTCATGAACTTTTAATTGCCTAGAAGAATACGCTAATACCTTACCATGATGTGTCAACACATAATCCAATACCATATGAGATGCATCAAAGTACACAACAAAACCATCGATTCCCTCGGGCAGGGTCAAAACTGGCGCAAAAGTCAACTTATCCTTCAACTTCTCAAATCTATCCTCACAAGCATCGTACCATAAAAACTTTACCATTTTCTGGGTCAACTTAGTCAACGGAGAAGCAATCGAAAAGAAACTAATCACAAACCATCTATAATACCTGGTTAAACCTAAAATGCACTGAATATCGGTATGAGTTATGGGTCTTGGCCACTTCTAAACCACTTCAACTTTCTGTGGATCCACCATGATCCCCTCACTAGAAATAACATGACCAAGGAAGGTTACAACATTCAACCAAAACTCATACTTTGAGAACATAGAATATAAACACTGATTCTTAAAATATATTAAAATGTCTTTCAACTCAGTCGGAGACATCCTGCATGGAGGGATCTAGATAGGATGGGTATTTGATAGAAGATCAATCCCAAAGTCTATTTTTCTATTTGGAGGAATACCAAGAAGATCATCAGTAAACACTTTAGGAAATTCGTTAACTACAGGGATAGATTGTAGAGAGGAACCTCAGAACTAGAATCTTTAACCCAAACTAGATGGTTTAGACATCCCTTGGAAATCAACTCTTGGGGTCTAAGATAAGAAATAAACCTTCCGTTAGGTACTAGGAAACTTCCCTCCTATTCCATTACCAGTTTGTTCAGTAATTAGAAACCAACCCTCTAGGTCTAAAAATCTAGAGAAGCATAGCACTAGTGAAGCCAATCCATCCCTAATATCACATCAAAATCGACTATATACAACTTTGTTAGATCCACCAATGTCTCCCAATAACAGATATACACTACACAACCCCTATAGACCCTTCTAGACACAACAGAATCACCCATCGGGGTATACACAGAAAAAGAAGCAGAAATACACTTAGGACTGACACCAAAATAAATACACATAAGGGGTCATATAAGAAAGGGTAGACCCTAGATTAAGTAAATAGTACACATCACGAGAGAAATATTGTAATGTACTAATGACAACATCAAGAGATGCCTCAGATTCCTAATGGGTGGCAAGAGCATAAAGACGATTCTTACTAGTGCCGATACCAAAAATTGCACCTCTTAACAAAGGAGCTGAAGAAGTAGAAATCAGAACCTTACTAGATCAAGTTGCAACATTTTCTGATGGATAATTCCACTGCATATGACTAAGCTGACCATATTTGAAACATCGATTCCTTCCTTCATCGCAATAGCCATGGTGCAACCAGCCACAAGCTTTACAAGGCGAATAAGATGGGACTGACTAATCTCCACTAGGTTGAGATTAGGAACTTTTTGCCTTAAACCCACCGTCATCCTAAAAGAGACGATCACCAGATGGCTTAGGATATGGAGAACTAGCCGTAGAATATGGGTGTACAAACCAAACCATTAAGTCAAACTGAACCGATGAATCAAACTAAACCGAGGAAAAAAACTGACTTATGGTTTGGTTTGATTGGTTTGGTGTTGGGAAAAAAAACTGAACATTCTTGGTTTGGTTTGGTATTAGGAAAAATAAAATCAAACCGAACCCAAACCAAACCGACATAATACACATATAATTTTAATTTCTTATAATTAAAAAAATATTACTTATAATCTACTTTCTAATTACTTTTATTACTTTTTTATATTCAAAAAATAGATATATATTCTTGGCCTTAATTATAATATTTGTCCATTAGTAACAAATTAATACAAAGCCCAATTTTAATATAAAAACCTAAAACTCTTAAATTGCTTCACTTTACATTTTACTTTCCAAGTTTTCAGAGAATTCTCATTATTTTATCATCTTATTTTCATCTTAATTTTCTCATTCTCCTCATTCATCAAGTTGTAATTTAGGTTGTTTCTCTTCTTTCTCTTTTTTCTTATGGAATTATGTTATAGTTAATTATTTTATGAAGTTAAGCTTTTAATAAGTTGTCTCCAATTCTTCATTCTTTTGTATGCTCACATTTTATGTGAAGGGAACTTTCATACAAGCTACTATGACTAGTGACTTAGAAATTGAACTACCAGGTATCCACATAATATTACTTTGAGAGATAGTAGTTTAGACGTCTTAGTAATTTGTCAACTTAATTTTTATTGGAACTACTCTATGACCATTATTTTTTATCTTTTTAGTGAAAACATTTAATTTTTTCTTCAATCACATTATAATTGTAAAAAAGCCAAAAAACTCGAAACCCCCCGACAAAACCTAAATAAAAAACCCGATTGTATATTGGTTTGATTTGGTTTATAGATTTAGAAAACCGATGTTATTGGTTTGGTTGTATTTTAATGAAAAACAGAACCAACCCGACCTATGTACACCCCTACCGTAGAATATGAACCCAAGTTTCCCCAAGTCATCCTCTTGCCCCACTGCCTACCATCTCTATAATATTCTATTGGCCTTCTCCTTGCTTTGATTATTTGAACTTCTTACTTTGTATTTCCCCTATTTCATCTTTCTTCATCTTCTCATCCTCAACTTGCTACATATTCACCACCTGCCTAGAATATCTATGTTATTATTCAATGTCTCCACCTTTAACTCCAGTACCAAGTTCCAAGACAAACTTGAGGCAAACTTCCCTATCTTAGCCATCATGCTGGACACCAACTCTGGAGCATAATGAGACAAGTGATGGAACTTCAAAGCATACTCCTTCACAATTATCTTTCCTTGCATCAAGTTCAAAAACTCTTCTGCTTTAGCCTCCCTTAACTCCTGAGGATAGAGACGATCAAGGAAAGCACCTGGAAATTCCTCATACATAGATTGATCAACATCATCATCCCTGGACTACTCCCACTATTTATATTACTAATATACCATATACTTCAATTGATATGAGAAAAACTCCACACCCTACGCATTTGTAGCATACATCACCATAAATATTATTTCTATCTCATCAACAAACCCTTATGGATTGTCCCCAACCATAGAGCCTATAATGGTCGGAGGATTAAGCCTCATGAACTGGAAAACTCTAGTGACCTCTGAAGATGGAGCAATAGAACCAACATGATCAGGCTGACGAGCCAGAGAAGTAACCAATTAAGTTAGCAAAAAAATAAATCAATGGAATTCGACATTAGGAATATGTCCTTGGGGTGGTGGGGCATGAATATCATCTGCTCTAGAAGACTGAGGAGGACTGGTGGGGACCAGTAGAACTCCGTGTTGACAATTAGGAGCAGAGGCCCTAGAATGGGTTTGTATTCCATGAGTAGAAGGAGTTTAATCCACATTGTCCTCAGATGGGACAAATGAGCTTTTAAAAGAATCAGATCTTCGGGAAGGCATGACCCAAAATATGAACAAATGAAATTAGAGGTTATTTAAAGACCTTAGACTCTATAGCCCAAAAACAGATCACAAGAAAGGGAAACATTCCTAATTGTCTCATATCTTCTTTATTATAATTGTGGCGTCATACACACCCATAAAAGAGACTCTTCTTGACACGAATATATGGATAACCAATTACCATGAACTTAGGCTCTCATACCAAGCTTTTCATGATCTAAACCAGGGCTTGGCCATGATGGGTATCTCAAGTTCTTTAAGGATCGGAGAACACCCTCTTTGCCTAGCCACCAAAACAAAATACAACTAGCAGTAGATGAATTCAAAATATATAACAAGATGGGTAACTCATCTAACTCAAAAGAGAATCTAAGAATTTCAACAACCATAATAATATATAGTAATCCACAATGCCTCAAATAACCAAAATACAACCCATATTAGGACATGCCCCCGACTATAGAAAAAATGAGTCCAAAAGAAATAGTTTGAACCATAATGAAACAAAAACTTGAAATGAGGGCCTTTGAAGTATATAAGCTTATAACTTCAAGCCGACTCACAATCAATCCATAAATTACCTAATCACTGCACAGGAAAAGCAGAAGTGTTTTAAGTTTCTGTATCATATAGGGATACAATATTTGGAGACGCTTAGTGGGGTAAGCGCTAGCATGTAAATCAGGAAAGGGATAAAATAATGCCATGATCAACCAAGTTTAAAATCATTCAAAACACATGCACACAATTTTATACATATATAAAAAATGTCGGATTAGGGAATTAGGCTTAGCATTAAAGTAAAAGATTAGCCTGGACAGCGTATCTCAAACAATTATTTATACCAATGGGCTATATGGGTCTAGCTCCCTCTTGTTAGTTGGGTCCAGCTCTGTCCTTATTAGTTGGGCCCCAATGCATGTTAGCTGTACAAACCAGAAAAATCTTAGAAAGGGCCAAATCCATTAAGGCTACAACAATTCAAAAATGTATATATATATGTAATGTGTAAACTATGCACACAGTAAAAAAGACCAACCCACACATCAACAAAAGTGGTTTCGGTATCAATACTTTGGGAACTCCACCTTCATGATTCAACTAAACAACCCCCTTTAAGCCCAATCAAATCTTTGACACATTCCCATTCATTAAATGAAGGATCATCCATTAAGGCACATACTGTTGTTAGCGTCATACCAACTATGCATGCAATCTTATAATTTTTTCATACCAATTCCATCAACTTGGGGGAATTCCACGACCCTATTTGTTCATTAATATTGTTAGGGGAATACCTCGACCCCCTTTGTTCATTAAATCAAGTTTAAAATTGAAAATATGGCGAACAAGTCCTTCAGAACCCTTTTTATCCATTTAACAATTTATGGAATGCAATAGTTTAGAGAAGTAAGCCAATTTATATGATTAACCATAATTCAAATCTAATTTTACAAATGGGTTGAGGGAGCATATTTTCCAGATCAAATTCCAAACCAATGTAATCCAATTGGGGGAATTTGTCACGGCCAGATTTTTGAGTCATGATGGCACCTACCACATCCCACCGGTAGGTAAGCCAATATCGTAACCCAGAGCTAATACAATAGGTTACCTTGGTAGAAACGTCCAACATAGACCCTATATGTAAACAAAATATAAAAAATAACATTCCACAACTAAAGAGAAGCTATATTCAAATACCAATCCCAAGACTTGATAGTATTAGTATAAGAGCGTCTAGACTTAATAATAGAATTTACAACTCAAAGTCAAAGATGTCTTAAATAATCTCATACATTTGTCTCAAAGAAAAAAGAAAAATAAAGATAGAGGGGAAAGAGGGAAACTCAAACTCCAAGAGCTCACCCTCTTTCTGAATGATCAACACGGCACGAATCTGATCAACTACGACAACTAAAACTTGGGTCTATAACAAAAAGGTACAGAAGTGTAGTATGAGTACCAAAACACGGGTACACAATAGGCATCATCGTTCGAATGAGCTAAATTGTAATATAAAGATGATATAAAGTAAGACAATAACTAAAAGTCAAGGTATAAGATGGAATCTGAATCTTCTCCATGATATACTCTATCAATAGACTTCAAAATTGTCATATCAAATGAGTATCATTTTAGAAGTGTAAATTTACATACCCAATATCAATCATGTCATTTCATATTCAACACATACACATCACTAAAGTATAAAACACAAGACTCACCAAGACTCCATACCGCCGAGAAGTACACACAAAAGAACATAACCAATAACTCCTCACAACATCCCATACCACCGGAGAGTACACCAAAAGAATACAAAGAACTCATTACGGTGTCCCATACCACCAGAGAGTACACCAAAAGATCAACCATTAATATAATAAAGCACAACTACTCCACACTTGCTAAAGTCGCGGGTAGCACAGCCCGGCCATGGCTTATTACCGAGAACCACATCTAATATCCATACCATAATTTAATCACAACGAAACCAATATTTTTACAGCATAGTTATATAGTTACTAAATCTCTAGCTCATTAATTAAGGAATGGCTACAAGTTACACATACTAATCTCCATGCTTTAGTCTATAGAAATTAACCTCGATTTCCATAAGCCACTAGACTACAAGTTTTATAGTTACTAGTCATTAATTAAGGAATGGCTACAAGTTACACATACTATTCGTTATTCATCTATCCCAAAGTTTATTCTCTAACTAGCATTTCCATGGAATAAGTTAACAATTAAACCACCTACATCATATATTAGAAGTCGACCTAATGATTTATCTTGGAATACTGAGTCTATTATCATTAATCATATTACAACTTTAAGGACTAGTTTCCATATTTTAAGCAAGTAAGGTTCACCAACTAGTTTACAAGACTTCTAGTATTCAAGTCATAGATATTTAGTAGAAACAACTAGTTGTCACCTAAGACACTTTACTAGGTGAAATTCCATAATAGTAACCATTAGTTTGAGTCAAGTAGATTTAATAGGTGAGCCATTGGTTCCACATAAGATTACAATGCCAATTAACCTTAACCCAATACTAGTCATAATTTACCTCTCGTTATGAAATAGAGTCAACAAGGGTCATATCTCTTATTTAGTGAATAAATGAAAGGAATGAATAACTATTTATTTTGATCAAGGAAAACATCATGTACCAAGCACATAAGTGGTTTGGAACCACACGGCCTAACCTCATAAATATTCATACATTTACGTAAATTTTCCCACACGACATCATAACCTCTTTACCTCTTCCGGATTTACCGAAAATTATCATAACATCAACATATCCTCTAGATTCACTAGGTATCATTATAACATCAACATATCCACCAGATTCACTGGGTATCATTATAACATCAACATATCCTCCGAATTCACCGGGTATCATCCTGGCATCGACATATCCTCCAAATTTATCGGGTATAATCATAACATCAACATATCCTCCGGATTGACCGGGTATTATCATAACATCAACATATCCTCCGGATTCACTAGGTTTCATCATAATATCAATATTTCCCAAGGCAACAACATATTCAGACATACAGAGCCACATCCATGAACACATATAATTTCACAATAGTGGAGTAATAAAGACGCAAGATAACATCTACCATTCTACCTTGCTATAAATCATCTCAACATAAAGTGAATTTAAGCATGAGCAAGGGTATTTATTTGATGTATATATATACATAACCACCAATCTTCCAAGGCTATCTATATCATGACCTAAAGGTAATCAATCAAGTATATACATTATCCAACCATTGACCACATATATAATTCAACAACTGAGTTTAACCATTAATATCTCAACAAAGTAACTTAGACATTTATCAAGTATCTAGGTCTCTAAGGGATTTCATATTTTAAGCTTAAGGGGGTCAAGTCCCACTTCTAAATCCTAAGAATGCCAAGGTTTAATATTACAAGACTAACTTCTACCTGAAATTAGGCTAAGTTATCTAAATCACACCATAAGGTCTTATCAATCCTTACTAAACCTATAGGGGAAATATTCTTCAAACATCCTTTCTAAGTCAACCAAATAACTAAGGTCATTTCCTAACTAAGCAATTTATATGTCAACATACCCTTATGGTCAGTGAACAATATCACCCTCATTTATTAGAGGAAATAACCTATTCTCATACTAGTTATTAGATTACAAGTAGGACTATCCAGGTTCTAGGCTAGAAGTCAAACATCTCACTTTGCAAGTATAATAGTCTATAATAACCAACTAACCACAAGTATCATCATTTAATCAATTATCGTCTAACCCCCCCTAATATCGCAAGATATCAACTATTATACTATAATCAAGATAATCTAGTCTACAAGTAAGACTAACCTACCTTGAGTCCAAGCAATTCACGAACCAATGAGTTTTTTCTTTCCTTTTTTGAAGCTTTCTCTTCCACAAGACAAGCTATCACATCACAATCTAAGCATTACAACAAGAATAACCATACCCATTATGGCACCATTATGCCATGGGATCAAAATGACACCAAACCTTCAAGTGGGTTCCACCTTTGAAAAAAGAGTTTCCAAAACCAACCCATTGTTCAACTATCTTTATTGAGTTATAACCCTTAAGCAATTTGAGTCAATCAATCAAATTTGGGGTTACAATTGAGCCTCAATAATTTAGGGGGTTTGAGTCAAGAAATCATGAAATCAATACCAAACTAGAAGAAATTTTAGCTTAGATTGTAATAAGATTTAATTACACAAGTTGTTTAAGCTCCGATTCAACCCACAAATCTCACTTTGAAGATTTTACCCTCCATTAGGGTTTTAGCTTAAGAGAGAGGCATAAAATAGCCTAATATTTGGTAGAAACAACCTTTAAATTGGCTTGGCTAGCCCTTAAGTCTCGCGGTTGTGCCACCCACCTAGCCATGGTCACAGAACTTTGATCACATCCTATCCTCGATGGTTGCGGCATCTCGATCTATGCAAGGCATGGCTGAAGCTTGGAACTCAGTTTTGAGCTTCGACCAATGCCTTGAGATGAATACGGGGTCCATTTCAAACAAATAAGACATGTAATCACATAGTTTTCAACGTTCCAAATGCGTTGATGAGATTGGATTTTGCATTTAAGGTCGATTACTAATGTTTTTCTTAGTGGTCAATTAGGACCAACGAAGACTTCAAATTGGGAAAATAGTTCTAAAAACCAAATGAACCATCATATAAGCAAACTATCGATCCCTAAAAGTCACTAATGACTTGGGATGGCTATGGAAAAGCTCTATCGGTGGAAAAAAGAAAGAATACAGACAATGATATGAAGGTTCATTATAGAATTCCTCAAACCCCTTTCTAATTTCCATAAACATGCACTTAATTTGTTCAAAAACCATTGATAAAACATAAACAATACATATAAAATCATGGGAATCTAATTCATGTAACATTCATTCAAAAAACCTCGACCCATTTCAAAACCATATTCAAATCCACATGAACAAATATTTAAAACACATGCTTTAAGTAACAAGTTTAGGAAAAGAGTATCATGCCTGAAAGTATCATAATTATAGGGAGAAATCAACACATGGAATCTCTAAATAATCAACCTTAAGAAACCTTAGCGTATTCTTGACTTAGGGATGTGGGAGAGTTTGAGAGTGTGTTTGATTATGTTTTGGAATGATAATGAGGTCATAAAAGGATTTTAAGGTCATGGGTCACAATTAGGGAAAGATGAAAATGACCAAAATACCCTCAATGAAAGACTGATAATTTGTCTCCTTATTGTTATGGGTTACCTTATGACTCGTAACCACTTACTATGAGTCATCCCCTAGACATGTAGTCTAGGCAGTGTCCCAAGAGATCTCTATTGTTGACCCTATAAGTCTCATAGTCCTATATTATAACTCATAGGGTCTAGTTGTAGTCACAAAAGAAACAAGGGACCTCAATACTGGTCAGACTATAAATCCAACATTACTATTTGTAATGTCTCACTATGACTCCTATGATCTTAATCATACCCTGGATAGAAATTTAGGTTCCTACACTAGTCACCCTATGATTTGGGCACTACAACTCATATAGATTTTTCATAATTCATTAGGTGAGTCATTGCTTAGGCAGTAAGCTCAAAACTCAAGAAATTTTAGAGGAAAAAATCTGGGTTGTGTTATCAAATCCTTAACAGTCTGCATAATGCCCATACTATTATTCCAATGCTACAATACTAAATAGTTTTGCAAGTTCAAATGCATGAGAAAAATCTATCCATGACACACGACCACAAATCCTTATTCCTAATAGTCAATGTCACTAATAACATAACCTACTACGTCCAAATCATAAGTAAAGTAGGCAGAGAATAATTTCTGACAATTCTTCCAAATCCATGGGTGAAAATTCTTGAGAATTTGAGGATTTTTCCTCAACATCTCCAAACCATTAAACCCATATTTGCTATGAAACTTCATAGGGTATCTCTCTCTATCGAAATGTTCACTCCTGCTAATAAATATCCTGTGGAAGAGAATATAAATCCGGCAAACATACCATGCTTCCATGAAGGATCCATGAAAGAAAATGATTGGATACAATAGTCTGATCATAAAGGACATTATGCACACTAGTTCAAGTGTCTTTTCACGGGACTCTTTCTATGGGATATTGACTATAACTGTAAAAAATACTATGAAGATTGGCTAAATGATTGTGATGAGTAGGAAGATGAGTTAGAATGGGATAAATATTGGGGTTTTTAGAAACCCTATTTAAATAAAGCCTTGGAGGAGGAATAAATGAAATCCATATTCCAAGTCCCTTACAAACCCCAAGACAGGCCACCACTGCCCACTCCTTCTAAAAGAAAACCTCTAACTCAAACCCCGAACCATAGATATTCATCATGTCTTCCAGAAGATCTAGTCCCAAATATATCTTTCCACCAAACCCACTATTCAAAAAGGATAACCTAACCTATGTCCAAAAGTACCACATGTAATCAGATCAGAAGGTATCAACTCAACATGCCATATTTATCAGAGCATTACAAAACACGCTGTAGACCATCCAATCCAATAAATGTCTGCTAGGAGCCTCATTTATATATTGTATAGACCAACAACAAAGAGAAATAGCCTTTCTTGAAGAACAAATTCATCTTCTGTAATACGACTGTGCCAGACCACAAAATGGCCAAGTGTCCACAATATTTCTACATGGATATCCTCCATGAGGATTAGGCTAACCTTCCACTTACCCACCTCTTTAATTAGTGCTGTTTACTTTAGCTGTAAAAGATAAACAAGAATTTGATATTGCCAAATTTATATAGGAAAGAAAATATACTATGGTAGCCCAAAAACTAGCCGAGATGGCACAAAATTAGATTAAAAAGATAAGGTAGTCTATCAAGGTTCCATATGTTACTGATAAAATAGCCTTGAGATAGGCTTCTCCAATACATAATCCTATCTTCTCGATTCTAGATACTATAATCCCGAATGATGAGTTGGCGATCTAAAATGCAGAAACCAAAAATAATGAGCCACCAAATAAAGACCAGAAGTCCATCAAAATGTGTCTTCTCAACTATAAAAAATTATTTCTAGATGCCTTATCCGATGATGACTTAATAATTTTAGATCAAGGTATCCCAAATCTTTATGTGGCAGAAGCTGGAAAGTTTGTTCCTCAGTAATCTATCAATAATGATCCTATTGAGAAATATCTAAAAGTCATCAATGAATTCAATAAATTTTACCCATAGAAGGAATAGGAACACCCATCTCCTATAAATCCTACGAGTATATGTTTGAAACTAAAGGTAACTCCCAAGCTAATAAATATAGCAAAGATAATGCCGCTTCATTGACCGACTCAAAAAATGATTGCAAGGAAGCTCTGAAATCTTCAATCTAACCTCCTGAAGAAGAATATCCACCCATGTTCATGAATCATTACCAAGAGCCAGAATTTTTTGGAGTAGTCGATGTCTAAGATGGGTGACGATGATTCGGTCCTAAAAGAAAGACAGAGAAACCCATTGGAACTAAATTCTACACCTTCACTCTCAATGGCATCAAAGTTTTAACTTGTCCATGGAGAATCAAAGATTTCAACACTTGGATGGAAATAAAGAATCTTGATGAACAAGAAAAATATATAATAGTATAAGAGTTCACGTCCAGACTCTCCAAAATTCTTGGAGATTGGTACAACGCACTTGGAATCATTAATAAGAATTCTTATATGACATCCTGATACTTTGCCTTCTATAAAAAGATCCTATAGGAGGATTTTTGCAATATCATGTGCTCAAAGAAGTTCATCCATAAATAATCTAGCATTCTATTAAAGTTGCAGCAGGAATGATCTTCTTATACAGTCCAACTGCCCCTGCTTAAGCCATCTTGAATGATCCCAGTGAAAACTATAATTCAGGAGGTTCAAACTACCCAGGCCTCCAGATGAGAGAATTATAGGAGAAGAGAATGATAAATTGGCTAGTTAGATTCTTATGCTTAGTATACTACCCTTCAAATCTATTCAATCTGTACATGGATCCATTTATTCCATCTATTCTCTGAGAGAGAAAACTTTTTATAATCTCTAAGTGTTTAAAAAATATGAAGGATCTATCCTGAATCTTTCAGAGTGTATCTGCAATATCATTTATGTCACGTGTTTATAGCACTAGCCAACTGACTTCTCTCAAGAACTCCTATGGTTATTCTGGTACTTATGCTACCAGTACTATATTCTCAAAGAGTTAAAATGTGATGCCTTCAGGCATCTTTATCGAATCCATCAAGCTCTACAAAGGTTTCTATTTTTGGTAAAACCATGACACTATTGGGTTCGATGCTTCAAGGATTCCTATGATGTAACAGTATTCATACTGCATCGTCCTGTAGGAATATCAGGCCAAGATATCAAAATTAAGCTAGAAATTTCACTCTTTAAAAATTTTCCCATCTCAATACTCTCCCTAGAAGATTAATAGTATGAAGCACAATGGTTTATTTTCCAGTAAAACAAATGCATTCCAAAACAGATATGGCCAAAGAGATGGGGAAAATAGAACTACTCCAATGATTAACCCCACTAGGATGAAGTTCATCGAGCAACAAAGGAATATAAGCTATCGTATGAAATCACGAGAGATGAAGTCATCAATATCATTAAAAGCATATATCTAAAAGCTCTCCCACAAGAATGTGAAGGTCCATCCAACATGAAGAGTTACTTCACCAAATTGCTAAAAAGAAGCATTGAAGACTAAGAACGCCTTGAGAATAAGCACGACATCTATTGGTGGATAGAAGAAGGATACACAAGTTCATCATCAACACCATCCAACACTGCCTATAATTTGGATATACAACTACTTGGTAGTCACCCTTAAGGAGCTTATGCACATGCTGACAAGTTACTGATCCACCTTCTTGACAAGTTGCTCAGTCATCTGCATGCACATGCTGTCATATTCTAACAACATATGTGTTTTTTTTATTAAGCCCATTATATGTTAGTAGGGCCTATATTGAATAAAATAGGTTGTAAATATATTATAGAAGTGTGTGACCAAGATATGGATTATCTAGTTTGAGTAGATAGGATAGGGATTATCTTTTTATGAAGATAAGACACATCTCTTAGAATATTTTATTTCAAGTTTATCTGTACTTTAAGATTGTCTAGATATTTCTTTTCTTATAAAAGGAAGCATAGAACTTTAGTTGGAGATCATCAGCTTCTCCACCTAAAAACCCCCCTGGTAAAGTTTCTCTCTTTCAATAAAAATATTTGTTAGCTAAGTTCTCTCTCTTGCTCCTTTCTTTCCAAAGGGATGTTACTTTGATCCTGTAGGTCAGAGTAGTGGGGTAAGGAAATACTTTAGCAAGTATATTTGTTGCAATTTCTACATGCAACTCTGAAGTACTCTCCATGATTATGAAATGAAATTGGCTATGGTCACGCGACATAGATTTCTAATTCCTTTCCATGTTTATGAAACAAAATTTTATTGGTCTTGTAACACCCTAGGTTTTGGCCTCTGAAAATTTCATATGTGTTGAGCACACTGTCCAGGAGATGACTCACGTGAGGAGTCGTATCACTCGTTATGCGTTTTATGGTGCCAATCATAGCTAATTAGTGAGGATTTCCAAGGTTTTTATTTGGATCACGACTACGACCCTACCTGTCATATGGTGAGGTCACAAGTTGTAGGGTGTAGCTCATAACCAAACTAGTGGAGATGGTCCTAGGTACTGCTATACTATGAGTCATAATGATGACTCATGACCAGTGACCACGAGTCGTTACGAGACCTGTAGCGATTGGGAGTTATTTCCAGCATGTTTTTCATTTAGGGTAATTTGGTCTTTTTATTTCTTTACACTAATCCCATTAATAAAAAATTCCCTTAGACATATTTCTACTCATTAAACATTACATAAACACTCTCTTCTCTCTCAAATTCCCAAGTCAAGAACAAAGTTGGGGTTTCAAAGGGTTGGTCATCTAAGGCTCAAAGTATGGTTTCTTCTCCAAATTCTTGTAGTCTTCAGGCATGTATCTCTTCCCTAAACTTTTATTTTATCTTTGCATGAAATGTTTTGGTATTTATATTAATTTTATGTTTGGTTTTGGAACTTGGGTTGAGTGTTTTAGATGATTATTTTTTAAATGTTATTCTTATGGTTTATATGTTTTTGTAGATGGATTTTGGAAATCATCGGATGCATGGACATGGTGAATGGAATGAGGGTTGTGTATTCCCCCAAATTTATGGTTTTTGGTTTGAAATTTGTATTAAACTTAACCTACTTGCGTAATTGGTTTTGACATATGGACAATTACATAGTTTTGCATACTTTACTAAACTATTGCATTGCATTATTGGCTAAATGGTTAAAATGATTTTGAAAGAACTGGTGGCTATGAACTATTTTAAAATTGGAACTTTGGAGTCTTATGGCTAATTGGTTTGGTTTGGCATAATGGAATTGGCTTGCAAGCATAATTAATTGGCATGGCGATGCTATTCGGTAAATGCCTAAATGGATGACTCCTGGGTTAAATGGATTGGTTATATGTAAATGTTTTAATTAGGCTTTTAAGGGATTGGGTAGATTCTTGTGGAAGGTGGAGGTACTGCGGGGACCTATAACTGAAATAATGTTTGCCGACTTGGGGGCCTTAGTGTCCATGTGCATAGTTCACACTTTATATATATATTGGAATAGATAGGGTCATAAATTTCCTTCGCACTTTATATATATATTTTGGAATGGATAGGGTCATAGATTTCCTAACCCTTCCTTGAATTTCTCTGGTTCGTGCATCTATCACGCACTAGGGCCTTTCCAGTGGGAGAGCCATACCTATATAGCCCATGGGTGTTTTTAGGTTGATTAGAGATACACTGTCTAAGCTAATGTTTTAAATATCATGCTAGACCTTGTTCTCTATCTCAACATATTATATAAATGTATGTATGTTAAAATGTACATTGAGTTTGGACTTGATTTTAAAATGGAATTATTTTACCCCTATCCTGAGTTTTATGTTAGCTCCTTCCTTGTTAACCGTCCTAACATTCTACATTGTTTCATAATGTAGGGTCCGAAGACACTTCTTTTACCCCTGTGTATCGTTAGGTGATCCATTTATCGATTGGTTCGCGATGAAGTAGTGAGCTTCCATCTTTTGAAAAGGTTGGTAATTCCATCAATTTCTTTCTATATTCTAGAATTGAAGATTTCACATTAATATTTTAATTATCATTATCACTGTCATGGTCGGGGGCATGTCCCAAACTATTTTGATATTCGAATTTATTTTGGAGGCTTTTCTGGACATATGTGTGTTGGATGGTGTTGTTGACTCTTAGAGCTTAATCTTGAGTTACATTAACTATTTTATTTGTATTCTCTTGTTCTTTTCCACTTTGTTATTATTTGGAGTACAGTTTGATTGGACATGCTATGGGGGTGGTCTCTAGCCCATAGTGGGCTTGAGATACCTATCATGGATAGGTCCTAGGTTGGGTCATGACAGGTTTGCATAATACCTTTCTTATTTTCTTTCTTTTCTTATTATAAACACATAAAAGTAAGGTATCACATAGTATAGCTTTGCTCCATAGGATTTTAAGGTCAGTAAAGGACATAGGAGAGCTACGAAAAGCCTCTTTATGTCATATAAGAATCTTTTTTTATTTATACTAGAATATCGATGATTTCATGTGTTCGAATACTGGAAAAGAAAATCCATCTCTTTGAGGTTCGAGAAGCCTTTATTTGTGGCAAACCATACTTTAGGGATTAGTGGATGCGTAGCCCAGTCGCAAGAAAGCTATTGTGTGTTGATAAAATCTTTAATTTCGTATAGCTCTCCCAAGATAGGATAGGTGGTGTCCCAGAACCCCTAGGGAGACCCCTTCTTACTTGTCCTCGATTTGGGGGTGCTCTATGACCCCAAATGCAACTTTGATGCCTTGGGATGCGAGACAACTCCCGAGGCATCCAAAAGCCAATTTTAAACCTTATAAGTGAGGGGAAAAGTTTTCAATGCATATATTTCATGTTGGGATACTCATGGACGACCTAAAAAACTATAAAAGGATAAATTAGTCACAATTACATCCTATATTTTGAGCAATACACGAATTGGTTAGAAGACAAAGCATTAAGGAGCTCAAACTAGGGTTCTTTGTTCTTAAACTTTACTTTTTTGTAGTTTTACTCTATGAACTCATCTATGGTGATTCTTTGTAACACTATGAGTGGCTAAACACCCTCATTCTAGGGTTGAGGTTACTAACATTATTATGTAATTATGGTTTGTTGTTGGTTTATATGTTTATCAAGTATGTGATTGTTCTTATATTCTTGTTTTACTATTCCAAAATATCACGAAATTTAGGATAAATTATAGTCCATAAATGAATTAACCATAGGGGTTGAGGGATGGAATAAAGAACATAAGTGATATATGAAGTTTTGATGATGAGTAGCTAAACCTGGACGTGCAAAGTACTGTACAACTATCAGACAATATCTGCACAGTTTTGTCCTCTTTTGTAAAAAACTTGCAGGTGTTATTTTGTACTAATTTGGACAACTGGTCCAATGATATTCCAGCCCTAATCATCACCTATAGATAAAAGAAAAAGGGATGCCTCTTCAACAAATGGTTTTGTTAATTTTAAAGATAGAAGTGAGTCAACAAAACTCCATTTCAAGATTGCTTAAACATTGCTCATATTCTTATCTTTGTATTATGCTTAAAGAGTGAGTGCGTGTTTTTGAGTGAGCATTGATTTGTAACTAAACTACTCATCTTATAAGAGTAGTGTTTTTCTCTTTGAGTAGAGAGCTAGTTAGAGTTAACCAGTATAGAGCGTCCTTGGTAGAGTTACTAAGATAAGCTTGTAGTAGAGTTGCTGCAAACGAAAAGAACCTAGAGTTAGGTTTAGTGAAGGTTGTAGTTAAGAGTTTGATTACAGTGGATTTGGAGGAGCTTGTGAGGACTAGCCGTGTTATTACCCATCTTGGTTTTCCATGAGAAAAAAATCCTTTTTTACTATTTTCACACTATCTCTTACTTCTTGGTTTCTTTACTTTATTTTGCCTACGATTGATATTGAGGGACCTGGTCCCTTACTGTGTGGTGCAGCCTCCAAGGGTTATATCAATTGGTATCAAATCCTGGTCACTCTAAAAGGTTCATACCTATAGTGTCTTGGTTAGCATAGCTACTCCACCTAAACTAAAAGAAGGGCAATCTACAACTAGACCATAAAGATTCAATGGACAGTATGATGGGTGGTGGAAAACTATGATGTTTGACTTCATTATGGCTGAAGATAGTAAGCTAATTGTCATGATACTAGATGATCCTCATGTTCCTATAAAAGAAGTCAAAGAAGGAGATATTACAAAAATGATCAGCAAAAGACGAAGGGAGTTCAATGAAAGATAGAAAAAATATTGAGAAAAACAACAAGGTAAAAAATTATTAGTCTGTGAAATAGGGCCTGATGTATATAACAGGATCTCAGCTAGTGAAAATGCCAAAGAGATTTGGGATTTCTTGAGGACTGCACATAAAGGTACTATTGAAGTGAAAGAATCAAAAGTAGAAATGCTGACTACTCAGCATGAAAAGTTCACCATGAAAGAAGAAAAAACTATCCAGGAAATGCATACGAGATTCACTTCAATCACAAATGAGCTTCATTGCTTAGCAAAAGTGATTTCAGTGTATAAGCAAGTAAGAAAGATTCTTGGTGTTCTTTCTATGTCCTGGGAAAGCAAATTGGATGCCATAAATAAAGAAAGGATCCTCAAGACCCTCACAATGGATGAACTCAATGGAAATCTAAAGACTCATGAGCTCAAAAAGCTGCAAGAGTTTGAAAAGAAAGAAGAAAATACAAAAAAATTCTTTGCATTGAAGGCTTCAAAATATGATACAGTTGATGATAAAGACACTGATGTTTCCAATTTGACAAAAAGGATTGTTAGATCCTTAAAAATGTGTGGTCAGTTCCAAATGAGAGAAAGAAATATTGAAGTGTGTCACAAATATTGAAGTCCTGAGCATTTAATCAAGGACTATCCCATGCAAAAAATGGATCATCAGGATTAACTCAAGGCTGCAGGTGACAAAGTAAAGATTAGGGACCAGGTTCCTGACAATTCAAAAAGAAAGGCTCAGCTGATTATGTAGTAAAGCAAGCCCTGGCAACATGGGGAGATTACTCCAGTAAATCAGATGAAGATGAGAAGACTGGAGATATATCTATGCTATCAGGTGAAGAAGATCCAACTATCTATGATTCATTATTTGCCTTCATGGTAAACTCTGAATATGAAGAAGAAAATGAGGTAACCGTTACTAATATAAAGGAAAATTTAGATAAATATTTTGTTAGAAAGTTAAAAACCTTGATAGTATGTTGATTGACCTTGCTAGTATGTTGATTGACTCTATTTTTGAACTAATTTCTAAGAAAAATATTTTAGAGGAGAGAATAGAGAATCACAAGCTTGAATTTATTTCTTTTACTCTACAAATCTCTGAAACTAAAGAGTTGTTCACAAAGTTGAAATATGAAAATCTGAGTTTGATGAGCCAAATAAAGAAAGCAAGTGATACTGAAGGTATGGAAAAGAGAGAAGCTTCAAAGCTTCAGATTGAATATGAAAAAAATTTGAAGGATTCTAAAAAACACCTTATTTCAACATTCCACAATAATGGAAAATTAGAAAGGGACCTGGTCCGCTTAAGATAAGATCTCAACAAATCTGTTAAATTTACTGCATCCTCACAAATTTTCTCTAATTTGACTAGTCAAAGTGAAAATAATAGCTAAGGGATGGGTTATCAAGGAGAATCACCACCTCTTGGGTCAAAAGAAAAAGATGCTCATGATGTTAGAGACAAGGTTCACAAACCTCTATGTCCTCATTATGGTAGGGATGGCATATGAAATAAAATTGTCATTGCTGGATTAGAGCAAGGATGAATTATTCTAGATATATTAAGCAGGAAAATCTATATTTTATGGGTTTCAAACCCTTGAGAAATGTGAAAAGAAATTCTCTACCTATATAGGCCAAGAAGGATTTGATCACACCAATGTCTTCCTACTGAGAACTAAAGCTCAAGTGGGTTCCCAAATCAAATAAGTAGTCATGTTTGTAGGTAGAGAAAGGGAGAGCAGTTAGGACTGATTCACTGTTTAGTATGCTCAAACATAAAATTGAAAAAAATTACTGTGTTTTCTCTCTAAAGTCACTTCAAGTAAAGGTATCTTACAAAGAGAAATTGATCTCAAGGACCTGGTCCTTGGCTTATCTGAGTGAGATAGCTCTGAGGAAAAAAAGATGGAAGAAGAAAAAGAAGAATCCTGTGGATTGAAGAAAGAGGGTTATTGTTGGTGAAGATAAGAGGCAATAGGCTAAGGAATTCTAATGAGAATGATGATGATTCAAAATACCAATCAATGATCTTAGTTAAAGTAAAAGATCAACAAAAAGGGGTCATGTCAAAAACCTCAGGGACCTGGTCCCTGGAAAAATCATCTCAGAAGAAGAAGCATCAGCAGTATGAATAAAGTAAAGTCTAGGAACTGATCCTCAGACATACAATAAGAACAGATTGAGGAATAAGAAGGGTGTGTAGAGGCAAAAGGAAAAAGCAAGATTGATCTAATTAACTGGACCTATCTTATGATTCAGTGTTTCCACTCAAAATTAGCTATACTTAGGACATAGGTATCCTTGATATGGTAGGTGCATTTTGGTTTAACTTAGTGTCATACCTTTTACAGGTCTACACCCATGGGGACAACTTTAGGTGAAAACTATTGAAGCAATCACAAGTTTTGAATTCACTCAAGAGAGGGACCTGGTCCTATCTTTAAAGTTAGTACCAAAATAATTTTCCTTAAAAATTTATAAAATTTCTATTTAAAAAGGTCACATTTTCTCTTCTATCTAAACAAAAGTTGTCAGTCCAAAGCAAATGTGAAGAATTTCAAAATGCCTTACCCATCAACCTTTCTTCTGAAATTCCTAAGATTCTTAGTGAAACCATTCTAGTTGAACCTCTAGCCTCTAGTAAAAATATTGCTGAGTTAGCTTTGGATATTATCTTAAATCAAGAATCTAACTCATAAATTGAAAAAAAAACTTCTAAATCAGAAAATTCCCCCTTCCTAAAATAAAATAAAATCCTCTAATACTTCTCAAATCCATGTTCCTTCTAAGAACTTGAATGGTACTGAAATTTCTAGGAATTTACAAGAACCTAGTTCTCCTATCTTTTCTTAGTCAAAACCCATGTTTTCCCAGCTGGTTGATAAAGAGATTCCTGTAAAGAAGTCTAATCCATTCAGCAGCATAAATTGGGTAGCTAAAAATTTATTCTTACTTGGAAATGATTCCAATGAAAGTTTTGTAAGTGGGGAAGAGCAAATAGTAGGAGAAAAAGATGATTTGAAAAAAAAATAGAGAGTTTGAAAAGTAAAGACTAGAAGTTCATGATGATGAATGGAAAAGGTCCTATGATTCAAAATTTGGCAGTCCTGGTATAAGAAAGAAGAAAATAAATGTGAAAATAAAGAATGTCTTTGAGGGGCCTGGTCCCAAGAAGAGAAAAACTGATAAAAAAAAAGAGTTAAGTAGTTTCTGAACTACTGGATACTCAAGAAGGATTAACAAAAGAAATGAATGAATTGAGGATTGTGATACATGTTGCTAGAATCACTCTCCTCTAAGCCCCGTTCTACCTGAGTTCAGAATAAGTCAGCCTCATGTGTTAGTTTCTGGTCATTGATTCTCTTGTGGCCTTTAAAAGACAGTTATTTGATGATTTTTTTGTATATGGTATTGGTACTTAACTGCTTTAAATGAATGAATTCTAATTTGTATGCTTGACATGTTCTCTCTTGTAAAAACTATTTTTTATGTTAATGTTGCCCAATGGCCACGAGTTAATTAATCTGTGTGTATTTTACTCTTGGTTTACTGTTAATCTTTTTAAATGATACAAAAAGGGGAAATACTAACTTCATATGTAAGGAACTTGTGGTTTATATGTAAGGACTTTTTACATGTGTGTGCTCACATGGTGCAGATGTATGGTAGCACAGTGACAGGGAAAAAATATGCAAATACACCAAATAAAGGTGCATAATGACAAAATGATAGGAGTAAATGATATGGGGATGTTTTTACTGCAATATGACAATAAGGGACTGGTCCCTGTGTTGCATGATGAAAGAGAAAGCATGATGATAGAGGGAACATTCATTTTCAAGTGGTAATCACACTGATTAAATGTGATGAATACGCACTGATGCTTAAATTATATGGTTTTGTTTGTTATCATCAGAAAAGGAGATAATTTCTATATGAAGTGTTGATGATGAGAAGCTAAACTGGAAGTTACCAGGTCCCTGGACATGCAAAGTATAGTACAACTGGAACACAGTATCTTGACAGTTTTTGTCCTCTTGTGTAACAAATATGAAGGTGCTATTTTGACGGACTTGGACAGTTGGTCTAATGATATTCCAGCCCTAATCATTACTTAACTATAAACAGAAAGAGACGCCTCTTCAACTATTGGGTTTTGCCAATTCTAAAGAGAAAAGTGAGGCAACAAAAACTCCATTTAAAGATTGCTCATATTCTAATATTTGTAATATGCTTAAAGAGTGAGTGAGTATTTTTGAGTGAGCATTGATTTGTAACTGAACTACTCATCTTATAAAAGTAATGTTTTGCTCTTTGAGTAGAGAGTGATTAGGAAAAGTTACCTAAGTTTGTTACTGGTTAGAGTTAACCAGTGTAGAGGGTCCTTGGTAGAGTTACCAAGATGAGCTTGTAGTAGAATTGTTGTAAGCGAAAGGAACCAAGAGTTAGGTTCAGTAAAGGCTGTAATAAAAAGTTTGATTATTGTAGATTTGGAGGTGCTTGTGAGGGCAAACCTGGGTTACCCATCTTGTGTTTCCACAAAAAAATCCTTGTGTATTTTTACTCTTTCTATACTATTTCTTAATTCCTGGTTGCTTTACTGCATTTTGCCTGTGATTTATCTTGAGGGACCTGGTCCCTAACTATGTTGTGCAACCCCCATGGTTATATAAATAAGGAGTGTGTATCATATCTTTAATCATTAGAATTTAATTGTTAAAGCATCATTTGATTTTAGAATAGAGATATACCTAAATGTCCTACTTGGTGAACAAAATGGGAAGATAGTTTAATGTAACCAAATTTAAGACTCACATCCTCGCTCAACGATGTAGTTATGAGATTTTTTTTGATAGAGGACTTAGAGGTTGACTATTCTGAAGATATAATATCAACCTCGTAAATCAATAATCATGATAAACACCAAAATCGGCTTGAAACCATAGTTATGCATGGATGTGAAGTAAATGCCTCAACCCTAGAACTCTCTCCATATTGTTTACAATTTATTTTTCATACCATTTTAAATATTTGTTACATATTTATAATTGCAAAACTTAAGCTCTTAATTGGTTATTGATCCCACTTATTTAATCTTATTAGTAAAGCTAGAGTTGGTTAGTTTGATAATCACCAAGTCCCCGTGGGATCAATATTTGTCTTGAGTGGTAACTTTACAACTTGGGTGACCACATAAACTTATGTGTTCACTACGACACAATAGGTTACACTTATGCACTAAAGAAGCTCAACCTTGATATGATGAATAGAGCAACCCAACCTACTAAATAATATATTGAGGAGCCTTTTATTTTTGAACTAAAGACCCTTCTTTCACATTTGTGTTATGTGTTATTGACGGCCAATAACACCTTTATGGTTATCATTACAGCTGATTTATTAGAGTGTCAGGTTGAGGCCTTAGTATCTATTTTGTACAGGTTCAAGAGGGTAATTGGATGGACCATTACTAATATCATTGGAATTCCACTCGAGATTTGCACTCACAAAATCAAACTTGAGATGAAATGCATACCTAGTATTAAACATTAACATAGACTAAATCTACCCATGCAAGAGGTTACGAAGAAAGAAATCATCAAGTGGATGGATGCATCCCTGGTTTATCCAATTGCCGACAACAAATAGGTGAACCCAGTCAAGTGTATGCCAAAGAAGGTTGGAATGACTATGATTTCCAATAAGAAAAATGAGATAGTTCCTATGATACTAGTCAACATATTGGGAGTTTTCATGGACTATAGGAATCTAAATTCATGGACCTGAAAGGTTCACTTCCCTATGCTGCTTGTGAATTAAACGTTAGACCATCTTGCTGGAAGATGATGCATTGTTTTATTTATGGCTATATCGGGTACAATGAAATTTTGATTGCTTCCTAGAGACAAAAAAGACTAGTTTCACTAGTCCATATGGGGGATTTATTTTTAAAAGGATCCCTTTTGGTCTATGTAATGCTCCCGCAACCTTTCAGCATCATTTGATGTCCATTTTTTCTGACATAGTGGAAGACACTATTGAGGTTTTTGTTGATTATTTTTCAGTTGTTGGAGACTCATTTGATGATTTCTTAACTCATTTGTCAAATGCCTTGCAAAGATATGAAGAGTTCAAGTTGGTGCTTAATTGGGAAAAGTGTTATTTTATGTTAAAAAGGGATAGTGCTCGGGAAATTTTTTTTGAATAAGGGTATAGAAGTGGACAAGGTTAAGATTGAGGTGATTGAAATATTTCCTCCACCAATCTCTATGAACCGCATTCGTTGTTTCTTAGGTTAATAATGTTTCTACAGGTGATTTATTAAAGACTTCTCTAAAATCTCTAGTCTATTGTGCAAATTGCTGGGGAAGGATGTGAAGCTTATGTTCGATGAAGCCTACCTCAAAGCCATTGTGTTTCTTAAGGAGAAGTTAATTTCAGCTACCATAATTATGTATCTGTATTGGACCTTACCATTTGAGGTGATCTGTGATGCTAGTGGTGTGGTACTAGGAGTAGTCCTAGGACAAAGGTGAAGAAAGATACTCTAACCTATTTACTATGCTAGCAAAGTACTTAATCCTACATAGAAAAATTTTACCGTGACTGATCAAGAGTTGCTTACAGTGGTGTTCACCTTTAAAAAAAGTACTTGATTGGCAACAAAGTCATTGTGCAAACTTACCATACATCTCTTAGATATCTTATGACAAGGAAATATACCAAGATAAGGTTTATTAGATTGTTATTTTTACTATAGGAATTTGATTATGAGGTCAAGGATCGAAAGGGCATTGAGAATCAAGTTGCAAACCATTTATCATTCCTTGAGGAGGAGGCAATGTACAAACTAGAGGATGAGCTTTAAATTGATGATATTTTTCCAGATGAGCAAGTCTTGGTGGCATCATTAGACTTAATACCTTGGTTTGCTAATTTATCCAATTATTAGGCAAGTGATATAATTTAGGAAGATATGTCATTTTGGCAGCGAAGAAAGTTCATGCATGTGTTTCATAAATTATTGTAGGATAAGCCATATTTATTTTAGGTTAATGCAGATGGTGTAATTAGAAGATGTGTCCCAGAGGTTGAGATGATCAGTATCCTAGAAGAATGTCACTCTTCACCAGTTGGGGGTCACCGTGGAGGTCTGCAGACTATACATAAGATTGGACCACAATTGACAAAGATGCTCAAACTATGCAAGGGCATGTGATCAATGTCAAAGGCAATGGATTATCTCATGGAGACGTGAACTTTTGATCATTATGATCCTTAAGCTTGTGTTTGATGTCTTAAGCATTTATTTATGGGTCCCTTTGTTAGTTTACATAGAATGAAGTATATTATAGTGGTTGTAGACTATGTTTTAAAATGGGTGGAAGGAGTTGCGCTCCCCAACAATAAAGGTAAAAGTGTTAATGTTTTCTTGAAAAGAACATATTCTATTGACTTGGGACACCTTAATTGACATTAGCGATGGAGGATCCCACTTTGGAAACTGTCTATTTATGGTTGCACTTGAGAAATAGTATGAAAACAAAGTTTTAACACCCTGCCATCCATAACTAAGTGGGTAAGTTGAGGTCTCTAACCAGAAGGTAAAGTTCATTTTGGCAAAGACCATGAAAGACAATAGGACAGATTAGGTAAGAAAGTTGGATGATGCAATATTGGCATATGAGTCTGTGTTCAAAACTCCTATTAGTACATCTTTGTATCAACGTATGTATGGAAGGTATACCACGTGCTTGTTGAACTTGTGCATAAGACATTATGGTCATTTAAATAGAGTGAAACAACTAAGTTGAGGCTTGAATAGATGAATGAGATTGATGAATTTCATCTCCATGCATAAGAGATCTCAGCCTTTTATAAGGAGAAGAATAAGTTGTATCGCAATCAAACGATTGAACTTAGAGAATTCCTAGCTAGTAAAATATTACTACTATTTGACTCAAGGCTGAAGTTGTTTCCTGGAAAGTTACAATCGAAATAGAATGGCCCATATATAGTGGTTACAATATCCCCTTATGATGTGAATGAACCTAAGAATAAGGATGATGAAAGGTTTATGGTGAATGGTCAATGAGTGAAATACTACATGGGTTATAATAGTGACCCGGGATTGATTTGTGAAATAGACTTAGACGAGGCTTGATAAATCAAGCTAAATTGAGTCATGGGGAAATATTAAATTAGGTTCTTTGTGGGAGGCAACCCATGAGATTTTTGGTGAATTATGAGTACCCAACATAGCCATGTTGTGCCATGATGTTAAATGAAGTGCTTCTTGGGAGGCAACTCAAGGGTTTAATGTTCACATTATATTGTTTTTCTCAAGGTAGGGCATATCAAGATTAGGTATTGAAGAATGCAGAAAGTAATGGTCAAAGGGAAAGGTGAAAAAGTAAAAACTCCAAGTATGTATACTCATGAGTAGAGTCTTAGTTTTAAAAATCATAGACTAGACTTGTGAGAATCAAAATACAATTATTGGTCTCAGATCATATTCCACAAATTGAGTCCACAGGCCGTGAACCATGTCTACGACCCATAGACCTAACTTCTGATAATCACACCAACTTTCTGCCTTAAGTATATGGTACACCAGTGAAATCCATGAGTTCTAGACCATGTCTATGA
The DNA here is from genome assembly GCA_030864215.1 of Capsicum pubescens. Lineage (NCBI taxonomy): Eukaryota > Viridiplantae > Streptophyta > Magnoliopsida > Solanales > Solanaceae > Capsicum > Capsicum pubescens. The sequence continues at coordinate 104,867,844 of CM061545.1, read as the reverse complement.
CCCAGAGCTTTAACTCAAGGGAATCAGAGATTTTTCAGGTCTTAGCACATTACCCACTATTGAAACCAATGGGTTGTGAACTTTTCTTGAGATTTTTATTGATCCCATGTGTTATGTACTTGAAATACCCCACTTTTCATAAGTATGTTGGTTTTAACTTACAATGGTTAGTAATTCATTCCCCTACCCAAAGTAGTGGTGTAATGGTAATTTGATAATTTTAAAACTCAAAGAAATAATGTGTAGTTAAGTTAGCATAATTCAGTATGAATTAGGTGATTGATAATTTTCACAATGTTGGAATTCAACTAGAGAAATTATGTTAAGACTTGATTTGAATCTAACCCATGAATCATGAACTTTATTTATGTATCATGGATCATACTCGTAGGAATCAGACTTAAGACTCCATCACCTCATATGTTGCTTCTGAATTGCACAACTTAGGTCTACGATCAGTGAACTATCATGACCTAATTTCTAAGGTCATGATGGTTCCTACAATAACCAACTAGTAGGCAAGCCAAAATCGTAGTCCAAAATGGCTAATAATGGACTACCAAATATATAAAAAAAAGAATTATGGAATAGATCAAATAAATGGGCAATTATATAATATAATCCAAAATTTGGTCGTATCAGTACAAGAGATTCTAAAATAACAATAGTACAAGAATGAAATATCAAAGGAGATTACACTATTACATCTTATCTTCGAATACAATGTGAAGACAAACCTAGAACATAAGAAGGAGGTAAGTTGTCACGACCCGAACCTGGACCTGGCTATAATGGGTATCTCAAATCCTACATGGACCAGATACCACCCCTACACCTAACCAAACCAAACACGACACATCCCAATGCCTAATAAATTTTTAACATATAACAAAATAACATACAATAGACTAAGAAAGTTTAAAATGCATGTCCATTACTAACCACCGACGACCAGCCAAACAATCAACTGACACCGCCCAATAACCACCGTAGTCTGAACAAAGCCTTCTAAACAATGATCCAAAACTAAATATCAATAAAGTGTCGAGACATGCCCCCGACAATAGACAAAAAACCTAATCCAAGGGAATAGTCAAAATATAAAGGAAACATAATCATGAAATAGTGTCTTTCGAAGTATGGAAGCTCATACTTCAATCTAATTCACTAGTTGATACTGAATCCAAGTCATTAAGCAGGAGATTCAGATGTATGGCCAGTTCTTGCATCGTATGGGAAAACACCATTTGAAGATGCTTAGCGGTTAGAGCGCTAGCATTAACCCATCTCTTCCAAAGGAATAACCATCGAAGGATCACCCACACATTTTCTCATCATCAAAACATAAAACACTAGATAAATAGAGCTTAAACTAGGAGGAAACTCTAACTCATACGCAACATTACCTGCCCTCTTCAAGATCACATACGGGATGACATATTGGGGACTTATCTTCCCCTTTATCACAAACTACATCACTCCCTTGATAGGAGATACCTTTAAGAACACCCAATCACTAACCTTAAACTCCAACTCCATACCCCGCACATCCTCATAGGACTTTTGCCGACATTGGGCAAATTTAAGTCTATCCCAAATCACCTTTACTTTCTCCATCGCTTGATGAACCAACTTTGAGCCAAACATCTCTGACTAACCAATCACGAACCACCTAATAGGATATCTATACCTCTTGTCATAGAATGCCTCAAATAGAGCCAACCCAATACTAGAGTGGTAGCTATTATTATATGGAAACTTTATAAGAGGCAAATGATCAACCCAACTACCACCATAGTCAATAACACAAGCCCGAAGCATATCTTCCAATATCTAAATAGTTATTTCCACTTGACCTTCTGACTGCGGCTGGAAAGCAATACTAAAGCTCACCTTAATTCCCAAACCTCTTTGAAAAGAACGCTAAAATTGTGATGAAAATTGAGTACCACGATCTGTAATGATAGAAATAGATGGCCCATGCAACTTCACAATCTCTTGAAGGAACAACTTTGCATAATTCTCTACCGAATAATTAGTCCTCACTGATAAGAAGTGAGAAGACTAGGTTATCCTATCCAAAATGCCCCCAAATCGAATCAAACTGATTCCAAGACTGAGGAACGTCGGCAACAAAATCCATATTACTCACTTTCCACTTTTATATAGGCAACTAAATTGCTTGATACGACCCTCACAGTCACAATTGCTCAACCTTCAATTATTGGCACACCATGCATTTAGCCACAAAATTGGCCACATCCTTTTTCATATTATTTGTAAAGACCTTTCAGGTCATTGTCCGTATTCTTTCTTATTTTCACTAATAGAGCTTCTCCATAACTGTCCCAAGTTATTAATGACTTACGGGGACCGATAGTTTGGTTACCACTTTCCCGATTTGAAGTCTTCATTGGTCCTAATTGACCAAGAAGCATAAACTTCAGTAATCGACCCTAAATGTGAAATTCAATCTTGCCAACTCATCCGGAATGTCAAAAACTATGTGATTACATATCTTATTTGTTCAAAACGAATCTCAGATATATCTCGAGGCATTGGTCGAAGCTCGGAACCAAGTTCCAAGCTTCAACCATGCCTTGCATATACTTAGATGCCGCGATCGCAGAGGATATGACATGACTGTGATGCCGTAATTATGGTACCATGATTGTGGTGCCGTGACCGTAGTGTATCTACCATGATGCCGTGACCTCGGCTAGGAGGTTGTCACGACCGCAAGACTTGAGGTCTAGTAAAGCTTATTTAAAGACTATTTCCACAAAAAATTAGGCCATTTTATGACTCTCTCTTAAGCTAAAACCCTAATAGCGTGTAAAATCTTCAAAGTGAGTCTTGTGGGTTGAATTGTGGCTTAAAAAACTTGTGCAATTGAATCTTGTAACAATCTAAGATAAAATTTCTTCTAGTTTGGTATTGATTTCATGATTTCTTGACTCAAAACCCCTAAATCATTGAGGCTCAATTGTTGACCCAAATTTGATTGATTGACTCAAATTGCTTAAGGGTTATAACTCCCTAAAGATAGTTGAACAATGTATTGGTCTTGGAAACTCTTTTTCTATAGGTGAAACCCATTTAGGGGTTTGGTGTCATTTTGAACCCATAACACAATGGTGCCACAATGAGTATTGTTATTCTTTTAGTAATGCTAAGATTGTGTTGTGATAGCTTGACTTGTGGAAGAGAAAGTTTCAAGAAGAAGAAAGGTTAGGCTTACTTGTAGACTAGATTGAGCTTGATTGTAGTATAATTATAGATATCTTGTGAGATTGGGTGGGGTTTTAGATGATAATTGATTAAATTATTAGCCTTGTGGTTATTTGGTTATTATAGGCTATTAAACTTATAATGTGTGATGTTTGACCTCTAGCCTAAATAGTCCTACTTGTAATCTCATGACTAGTCTGAGAACGCGTTAGTTGCTCTAATAGATGAGGGTGATGCTGTTCACTAACCTTAAGGGTATGTTGACTTATAAATTGTTTAGTTAGGATATGGCCTTGGTGGTTGGGTTGACTTAGAAAGAATACTTGAAGAAGATTTCCCCTATAGTCTTAGTAAGGATTGATAAGCCCTTATGGTGTGATTTAGATAACTTTGCCTAATTTTGGGTAGAAGTTAGTCCAGTAATATTAAACCTTGGAATTCTTGAGATTTAGGAGTGGGACTTGACCCGCATTAAGCTTGAACTATGAAATCTCTTAGAGACCTAGATACTTGATAAATGTCGAAGTTGCTTTGTTGAGATATTGATGGTTAAACTTGATTACCGAATTATAAATGTGGTCATGGTTGGATAATGTATATACTTAATTGATTACCTTCAGGTCATGATATGGATTGCCTTGGAAAAATAGTGGTTGTGTATATATATATATCATATGAATACTCATGCTTATACTTACACTAATTTTATGTTGAGATAATTAATAGCAAGGTAGAATGGTAAATGTTATCTTGCATCCTTATTACTCCACCAATGTGAAATTACATGTGTTCAGTAACATGGTTATGTATGTGTATATATGTTCTTTCCTTGGGAAATATTGATGTTATGATGATACCTGGTGAATTCGGAGGATGTATTGATGTTATGATGATACCCGGTGAATTCGAAGGATATGTTTATCTTATGATTATACCCGATGAACCCAGAGGATATGTTGATGTTATAATGATACCCAGTGAATCCGGAGGATATATTGATGTTATGATGATACCCGATGACTCCGGAGGATATGTTGATGTAATGATGATACCCGGTGAATTCGGAGGATATGTTGATGTTATGATAAAGCCTGGTGAATTCAGAAGAGGTAAAGAGGTTATGATATCGTGTGGGGTAAATTTACGTAAATGTATTAATATTTGTAAGGTTAGGCCGTGTGGGGCCAAACCACTTATGTGCTTAGGATATGATGTCATCCATGATATAAATAAATGGTTATTCTTTCCTTTCATTTATTCACTAAATAATAGACGTGACCTGTAAGACCCTGCAAAATTCTCTTGTAGTCTGAGCCTTAGAGTGTGTCAAGTGAAGTGTAAATTCGTCCCTAAAAGATTGAGAAGTAACTTCCCAAGTGAGAAATATTTTGAACCATGTAGAATTTTCCTAATATCTACTTTTTGTCATGTAGAGCATTGAATAAAATTTCTATCGATACCAATTTCGTCAAAATCTGGCATCGAATGAGAAAGTTTTGGCCGTTTTACTGAAAGCAATCGAAACCGCTCAGGTGCGACGACCGAGTTGATGGACTGTCGAGCTTGCGATGCACTGTAGCCCAGCCCATCACAACCAAGACAGTGACTCCCTTTCTTGTCCCAAGTGCGACGTCCAGGATGACTGATACGCCTAAATTACAACTCTCATTAGAAAGTGCGATCGCTGTCAAATATAGAACCCAACTGGGTTGGGTGTCGAATCCCACAGGGAATACTATGATCACTAAGTATTGCAATTATTATTAGACTGTTGATCAAAGGTTCCAAAGTAAAAGGGGGTTTCAGTTTAAGTGCACAATAATATTATCAGTGTAACAATGAGATGATATGTGTAATAGTATTTTATTGCAGAGAAAGACAAGTTAGGGTTATGTCCACCTTGTAGCTTTTACATCTCGATTAACTATGAGTATTAAGGATTTATACATGCATGCACTTATAGAGAGATGTATTCGAATTCTAAATCCAAGTGTTTCTTAACCATCAAGGATTACTTCACTTTAGTTCTCTCGAATTCAAAGTGTACAACCAATCATACGAACTCTCCAAGTCATCAATCCTATTAAGGCATTAACGTGTAAAATAGAGGTTAGAAACCTTATTTTCTTGTCACTACTCTCTTTTCCAAACATTAATGTTTCTATCAAACAAGTTATTGCTATAATGGCACATTCCCTATATTTGCAACCATGAGAATTCAATCATAACGAAGAGAGCAATGATATAAGTGGATCAACACATCATAAATTCAAAAACCCATAGCAATAGAGAGTATACTACAAGGTTTCCATAACCCTAACAAATAAGCTTAGCTACTCATGAACCAAAAAGAAATGACCATAAGAATGTTCATCATACCCAAAACTAGAGGATGATCTTCGAGTCCACAAAAATAGAGAAATCAAGAGGAGAAAACGTTTTTCTCTTCTCTCACCCTCAGCTAAGCCGTTTTTTTTCCTTTTCAAAAATAATACAGAATAATGAGTATCCCTAAAAATTCAGCCATCAGGCTTTTAATAACATCCTTCTCTAATAAATTGCTACTGAGTCTTCAACTATTTAAAAATATTGAGTTTGCCTGAGAAAAAGTTCCCATATATCACATTCAGTCCAAAAGCTGCTTTCCTTTTATGTGAAGTTTCCTCTGCTATCCACAGGTCCCCAAAGTGTGGTAATCTTCCTCATTAGTACCTGAAAAGTATGCTAATCACATAGGTCAGCTCACTTAAGTAAAAATAGACTAAAAGTGCAACAATTATGTATTTTATCCTAAAAAATTAGCTTAAACATGGGTAAGTTATGGTGCTTAGACGTATAAATATGCCTAACATCAACAACGAGCTGTCAAGGCTGTGATGTACCGTCACCACTTAGGCAGTGTGGCCTCATCCTGGCCAACGTATGATGGACGATCCGATGGACCATCAGACTTGCGACAGATCGTCGCTTCGACCGTCGCGACCAAGGCAGTGTGTCTCTTTTCTGACTGACGTGCGATAGACCATCAGAATTGCGATGGACCATCGCTTTGATCGTCGCATCCCCCGTTTAGTATTCTTAACTCAATTTTAAAAGGGCTTTTTGGTCTTTTCCCACTCTTTTCAGCCCCTATTTATATCCGATCAAGGCTCATAATTTCATTCTTTATCTTTAACATCAAAAACTAGGGTTTCTACAAAATCAAAACCCTTTTTTCTTCTTCAAAAAAAATCAAGAGAAATCAAGAAATCAAGAATCTCTCCAAGAGCCTTCAAGAAAGAGTTTCCTAAGCTATGCAGATGTTGATTCTTGGGTCCTTTTCATCCAAGAAGCTCAAGAACCCTTTTCTAAATTTCAAATATTCTTAAGTTTATGAGTTTTCAAGATTCATGTGAATTGAAATTGGAGTTCATGCTATTATTGAGTTTTAATTTATGTTTTGTTTACAAGATTTTCAAACTTTGACCCTAGTATGTGATATTTATGTGATGTTCATGATAAACCCTCTTCAAGTTGCTTGTTAAGTGATGTGTTCATGTCAATTAAGTATAGGAGTTGTTGAATAAGCAAAGCATGCTCTCCATGTGTTTGATAAAATACTTATGTGAAAGAATTAGAGCCATTATAGCATGTTGACTAGAAATCCCCAATTGTGTGCCAGCCCATGCATGCCAAGAGTTTGTTGAAAAGCCTTAGTGAATGAATTGTGACATGATAGCATGAAATTCCCCAATTAGGCACTCTTCTATACATGCTAAGACTTTAATACATGCTAAGTATTTGATGTAAGACCTTGTTGAATGGAGTATGAGCCAATAACATGTCTCCCTATACTATCACATGTTTATAGTTTCTAAATGCTTGAAGATATGCTTTAGTGATTGTGATGGTGAATGAATGAACATGATCTTGATTATTCAAGAATGGATATGTTTTACTTTTATGTCATCGAGTCCTGGGGGTATTTATACCCGACAATTTAGCTGCAGTCTAGAGCCCGTGTCAGTTTTCACGATAATCTCAGTCAAGCCATGATTCTCAGAACTTGGTGAGTTATAGAACTCTGTACTCTCAGATAGTTACAGAACTTAAGTAATCTCAGTAATATCAGTGTCACTAGTATTCTAGCCTCAGTTCAGTACTCAGCTCAGATCTAGCAGTAATCAAGTGTTTTGTTCAGTCCTCAGTAGTAGTCGAGTAATCTATCCCAAGCTCAGTATCAATTAGTCAGACAATGAGATTCAGTAATATTCCATCCGATACAAAACCAAGTAAATTCAGCGTAACTCAGTCAGATCAGTCGAGAAACATGATTAGCATCAGATTCAATTCAGTCTAAGTTTAGTTAAAAATCAGTTCAAAGTCTTTCAGTTGGGAGTAGAAGCTAGCACCATGTGAGTGCAGGGATGGAGAATCCCCGTTAGAGAGAAAGAGTCATTAGGAGAAATCCCTGAACTCCAAAAATTCATAGCCAGTGCAGGATGCAGGAGTCACCCGTTAGAAAAAAACTTGTCACCCTTTAGAAAAAAAAGGTTGACTATTATATTGCCTTAGGCTTGACTTCCTATGAGGGTCACCGGTTAGAGACCAGAGAGGTGTTTACCCATGGCACGATTTTGACACCCTTCTAGCTGGGGTTACAGGTTGGACCCCACCAGTTCAGATTCAGGGACTGTCGGTTAAGTGAGAACTCCCACAGTTGCAGATTCAGTATCAATCTTTACAACAAAACTCAGAAATCAGGACTGTCAGATACAGTCCCTTATCTTAGTAAGAAAGTCAGATAGTTCTATAGATTCATGGACCACCCGCTAGATAGGCCTGGTCCCTCATAAAGTTATTCAGTATTCGTATTATCAGATCCGGAGATCACCCGTTAGATAGGCTTGATCTCAATCTCAGATTTAGTTGAGTAATCTAATTATCAGATCCAGAGATCACCCATTAGATAGGCTTGATCTCAGTCTCAGATTTGGTTGAGTATTCTTATTATCAGATCTAGAGATCACCCGTTAGAGAGGCCTGATCTTATTCTCAGATTTAGTTGAGTATTCTCATTATCAGATTTAGAGATCTTCTGCTAGATAGGTTGGATCTCAGACATAATCATTTCTTATCATTGATAGTAGATTCGGGGATCATCCATTAGAGAGGTTCGATCTCAGATTCAATCAGTTGAGAGTAGCAAAACTCAGAGTGAAGTCATTGATGTGAGTAGATTCAGTTAATCAGCTCCAGTAATATTAGTTTCCAAGATCACTCGCTAGAGAGGACTGATCTCAACTCTAGTACTCAATTATCAATATCAGGAGATTTAGTTGTTTAGTATCTCAGTATTAGTAGTGAGTTTAGATGACAGTAAAGCAGTACCCGAGTTGCAGTGTTTCGAGTCACGATGATTTCAGTTATGATTTGTGCATTCATGTATGTGTTCTCATTCAGTACTCTCATGATTATTCAGTTAAGTAATTGTTCATGCATAAGCCTTTGCATTTAGACTTACATCATCTTCATACTCGATACATTCCCGTACTGACGCATTTGCGCTATGGTGTTTTATTTGACACCATAGGTTCAGAGGCACGAGATCCAGAGTACCCCTAATAGCTTAGTCCCTATCAGCAGCAGTAGACGTAGCAGTGAGTCCTCTTCATTTGAGGATGATACTTATTTTTTATTATTGCATCAAGCTTAGTTTATTTTCAGTAGATGAAGTTAGTTGGGGACATGTCCCATCAAATCCACAGCTCAGACAGTTTAGAGGTTTTTCGGATAGATGTATCAGTATTCAGTTTTATGTTTTGAGTATTTTTCGATGTTTTGAAACTTATGGCCAGTTTCTGCATTTATTATCTATATTATGCAGTGCTCAGGTATAGTTATCAGTAGAGGGTTAGCTTATGGTCCTTCAGGATCATGAGCACCGTGTGACTTTCGGTTCTAGAAAATTGGGTCGTTACATGACCCTTGTTTACTCTACTTGATAACGAGAGGTAAATTATGCCTAGTATAGGGTTCAAGCTAATTGGCATGTGTAATCTTATGTGGAACCAATGGCTCACCTACTAAATCTACTTGACTCGAACTAATGGTTACTATTATAGAATTTCAACTAGCAAAGTGGCTTAGGTGATAACAAGTGGTTTCTACTAAATGTCTATGACTTAAATACTAGAAGTCCAGTAAACTAGTTGGTGAACCTTACTTGCTTAAAATATGAAAACTAGTCCTTAAAGTTGTAATAGGCTTAATGATCATAGACTTAGTATTACATGATAAATCATTAGTTCGACTTCTAATATGTGATGTTGAGGTGCTTTAATTGGTGACTTATACCATGGAAATGCTAGTTAGAGAATATCCTTGGGATAGATGAATAACGAATAGTATGGGTAACTTGTAGTTGTTCCTTAATTGATGACTAGTAACTATAAGACTTTTAGTCTAGTGGCTTATGGAAATGGAGTTTAACTTCTATAGACTAAAACATGGAGTTTATCAATGAGCTAGAGATTCAGTAACTATATAACTACGCTATAAAAATATTGGTTTCATTGTGATTAAATTACAGTATGGATATTGGATGTGGTTCTCGGTAATAAGCCATGGCGGGGTTGTGCTACCCGCGGATTTGGAAAGTGTGGAGTAGTTGTGATTTATTGTATTAATGGTTGATCTTTTGGTATACTCTCCGGTGGTATGGGACGCCGTGATGAGTTCTTGGTTCTGTTCTTTTGCATGTACTTCTTAGCGGTATGGGATGTTATGTAAGTATTGTGTTTTATACTTTAGTGATATGTATGTGTTGACTATGAAATGACACGATTGATATTGGGTATGTGACTTTACGCTTCTAAACTAATACTCATTTGATATGACAATTACAAAGTCTATTGATATAGTATATCGTGCTATTGCCTTAGTATTATAGATATTGTTAGAGTGATATTGGAGAAGATTTAGGTTCGATCATATCCCTTGACTTTAAGTTATTATCTTACTTTATACCATCTTTATACTACAATTTATCTCAGTCGGCCGATGATGCCTACTGAGTACCCATGTTTTGGTACTCGTACTACACTTCTGTACCTTTTTCGTGCAGACCCCAGGTTCTAGTTGCCATCGTTGAGTCAGATTCGTGCCGCGTTGATCATTCAGAGACAAGGTGAGCTCTTGGAGTTTGAGTTGCCTCTTTCCCCTCTATCTTTATCTGTCTTTTGTCTTTGAGACAAATGTATGAGATTATTTAAGACATCTTTGACCTTGAGTTGTAAATTCTATTAGTAAGTCTAGACGCTCTTGTACTAATACTATCAGGGCTTGGGATTGGTATTTGAATATCAATTGTCTTTAGTTGTGGAATGTTATTGTTTATATTGTGTTCACATATAGGGTCCATGTTGGAAGTTTCTACCAAGGTAACCCATTGCATTAGCTCCAGGTTATGGTACCGGCCTACCTACCGGTGGGATGTAGTAGGTGCCATCATGACTTGGAAATCAGGTTGTGACATTATTCCACCAATAAATCTCCTTAAGATAATTATACATTTAAGTCGAACCGGGATGAATGTCATAATGCAACTCCTGAGCCTCAGTAAATATCCTCTCTCGCAACCCATCTATATTGGGAACACATAATATGCCTTGGTATATCAAGATACCATCGCTGACAATTTCAAAAGCTATAATTTTTTGCTGCCCCACATCACCCTTAATCTTCATTAAGACAGGATCCAATACTTGCTTCTCTTTTATTTCAACAACAAGGGATGACTTTGCCACCTCTTGCACAAACACACCACCATCCTCAGAGTTCAAGATACGAACTACAAGGTTATACAAATGGTGTATATCTCTCATAACCTCCCGCTTATCCTCATCCATATGAACTAGACTCCTCAGAGAAAACCATCTAAGAGCATCAACAACCATATTAGCTTTACATGGGTGATAGTAGAGACTCATGTTGTAGTCTTGTAGTAACTAAAACAACTCAGCAACACATATTGCAGGATCTTATGATCAAAATAAATATCACCATGAAATCCATACAAATAGTGACGCCAAATCTTCAAAGCGAACACCACAACCAACGACTCCAAGTCATGAGTCAGATAATTCTTCTCATGAAATTTCAATTACCTAGAATCATAGGCCACCACCCTGCTATGCTGTATTAACACATAACCAAGTCCCACATGGGATACGTCATAATAAACCTCAAATCCATCAGTACCCTTGGACAGGGTCAAAACTGGAACTGAAGAAAACTTATCTTTAAGCTCCTCAAAACTACCCTCACAAGCATCAAACCACAAGAACTTCACCTTCTTCTAGGTCAACTTAGTCAAAGGGGCCACAATGGAAGAGAAACTTTCTCAAAACTTTAGTAATAACCAGCTAAACCCAAGAAGCTTCGAATATTGGTTGGAATCATAGGTCTAGGCCACTTCTTGACCTCAACAACTTTGTATGGATCCACCATGATCCCTTCACTAGAAATGACATGACCCACACAATTAACAACCTTGAACCAAAACTCGCACTTCAAAAACTTAGCATACAAATATTGATCTTTCAAGGTTTGGAACATAATATAGAGGTGATCAGCATGATCCGCCTCGCTGTTGGAATACAACAAAATATTATCTATAAACATGATTATGAAAAAATCCATAAAATGATGAAAGACCCTATTTATCAAGTCTATGAATGTAGCCGGGGCATTAGTCAAACCAAAAGACATATCTAAGAACTCAAAATGCCCATACCAGGTACAAAAGGCAGTCATAGGGATATTCACTTCCCTAATATTTAATTGATGATACCTGAACTGAAGATGGATCTTGGAGAAAAACTTAGCTCCCTGAAGTTGGTCGAACAAATCATCAATCCTAGGAAGAGGATACTTATTCTTTATTATAACCTTATATAGCTGATGGTAATCTATGCACATCAAAAGGAAACCATCCTTCCTACGTATGAAAAATATAGGAGCACTCTATAGAGGCATACTAGGAAGGATAAAACCCTTGTAAACAAAATACTTCAACTACTCCATAAGATATTTCAACTTAGCCAGAGCTATTCTATATGGAAGGATAGAGATAGGATGAGTGTTCGAAACAAGGTCAATCCCAAAGTTAATCTCCCTATTGGGATGGACACCAGGAAGATTGTCATGAAAAACCTCATGGAATTTATTAACTACAGGAATAGATTGTAAGGAAGGACCCTCCGAGTTAGAATATTTAACTAGGACCAAGTGATAAAGACATCCCTTGGAAGTCATCTTTCAGGATCTAAGATACGATATGAATCTTCCCTTAGTCAATAGAGAACCCCCTTCACACTCAATGATCGACTCATTAGGGAATTTAAATATGACCGTACGGGTTCGACAATCTAATGAGGCATAGCATGAATGACAACAAGTCTATCCCCAATATAAAATCAAAATCAACCATTTCTAACTCTATCTGATCTACTAGAGTTTCTTTACCACTAATCGATACCACAAAACCCTATAAACTTTTCTAGCCACCACAGAGTCACCCAAAATGCACAGCCACAAATGGCTTCACATAAGAAAGAGTGGATTCCATAGAAGGTAATTAATACACATCATGGGAAAAAAGTTTTAACATACCATTAATGACATTAGGAGATGCCTAAGACTCTTTATGGGTAGTGACATCACATAAATGGTTCTAACGAGTGTCGGAGGCAGACAGGGCACTTTTTGGTGTAGAAGCTGATGAAGAGGCAACAAGAACCTTGTTTGCCTCAAAAGAAACCTTACCTATTGGATAGTTTCTAAGCATATGCCCTAGCTAACCATATTTGAAGCACTTATCCATTTCTTCATCACAAAAAGCATGATGCAGTCGACCATAAATCTGTAGGGAGGATAGAAGAGAGCCAATTTGGCCCCAGTAGCCTGAGATTGGGCACCTTGTACCCTAAATCCACTATCATTCTGAGAGCGACGCTCACCCTATGAAGCACTAGCTGTAGAGTAGGAACAAGAAATCCCCTACATTTTACTAAACCACTTTCCACTATCTATACCATTTTGCTGTTGACCACTCCTTTGTTCTAAACACCAAAATTCCTTGCTTTGCCTTTCCCCAATCTCAACTTGCTTCCTCTTCTCTTCCACAACTTGTTGAATATATACCACAAGTCGGGAGATATCTATGTTCTTATTCAAAAAGGCAGTCTTACTCTCTAGAATTAAGTCTCGGTATAACCTAGAAGCAAACTTTCTCATTCTTGCTCTCATATTGGACACCAACTCGGGAGCATATCAGGACAACTGATGGAATTTCAAGGCATAGTCCTTGACTATCATCCTTCTTTACTTCAAATTGATAAACTCTTCCACTTTTGCCTCCCTCAACACCTGAGGAAAAAAGTGGTCCAAAAAAGCACTTGAGAAATCATCCCATACGACAGAATAAACATCTTCACCTCTCAACTGCTCCCACTCTTTGTACCACTAGTACGCCACATTGTTAAATTGGTAGGCAACAAATTCTACCCCTCGATATCCGAAGCATACATAACCCAAAATATCTTCTTCATATAATCAATAAAGCTCTGAGGATCCACCTCAACCTTAGTACCAGTAAAAGTGAGAGGATACAACTTCATAAATTGACCAACCCTTATGGCCTCAGAAGATGGATTACCAAAATCTTCACACTCAGACTAAGAAGATACCAAATAAGCCAATATATTAATAGACCAATGAAATTTTGCATTCGATACATCAGCTTGAGGATCTTGAGGAGGATTAAAGAAGATCGGTGGAACTCAAGGATGGAAATTAGAACTAGAACCCTAGACTGGGTCTATACACCATAATCAGGGCGTGTCCTATGAGCATTATACTTACGTGGGATAGAGGAGTTTCCTTGAACTTTAGATCATCTGGGAGGCATGATCTGAAAATTGAATAAATGGGAATTAGAGAGACTTAAGACCATAGACTCTATATCTTGAAATAGAACAATAAAGAAGGGAAAAATTCCTAAATGTCTCGTAGCCTCTCCCTTATAAGTATGTCATACTACACACCCATAAACTAGACTCTACTTGACACGACTTTGTTAGACACCTAATGACACAAAACCTAGGCTTGATACAAACTTTATTACGACCTGATCTAGGTTCTGGCTGTGACGGGTATCTCATCTTCTACGTGGATTGAAGACCACCCCTTGTACCTAACCAAACCAAACACGACACACCCTAATGCCAGATGAATTCCACATATATAACAAGATAGCATACAATAGACTAAGAAAGTATTAAATGCATGTCTATAACAAACCATCGACGATCATCCAAAGAACCAATTGACACCGCCCAATAACCACAGTAGTCCAAAGATAGCATTTTAAACAATGATCCAAACTAATTATCAATAAAGTGTAAGGACATACCCCCAACAATAGCCAAAAAACCAAATCCAAGGAAATAGTAAAAATATAAAGGAATCCATAATCATGAAATGGGGTCTTTCAAAGTATGGAAGCTTACCACTTCAGCCCAATTTGCTAGCTGATCTTGAATCCAAGTCACTGAGCAGGAGATGTGAAAGTATCAACAGTTCTTGCATTATGTGGGGATACAGAGTCTAATGATATTTAGAAGTTAAAGAACTAAAATGTAATTTTGGGATAGAGAAAACAAAATAATGCCATGATAACAGTTCAATCCAGTACAACCTCCAATATGTAATATCATATAAAGTGCATATATATATACATATACACATTCTGGGTAGGGAACCGGTCTTAGTAAGAGCTTCAAACAAAACTTAACCTAGGTTGTGAATTGTTACCATCATAATTCACCCATGGGCTATATGGGTCCATGGTTACCCCATGAACGGGCCCCATTGCGTGTTGGCCTTATGAACTGGAGATACCATAGGTGGCCGGGGATTTTCTTGTACCATTCACCCTCCATAATATATATGTACATGCATATACTTAGGGGATTCCTTTGTACCCCAAAAGTACATGATCATCAAGACCAACCCTCATGTCGACAAACTTGGGTTTCCAATGTCCGTCCTTCGGACTAAAACCTTTACGACTTGCTTTCATAACCCCCATTATTGCCCTATTAAAATATTTTAACACATAACCAAACCACTGATTATAGGAGTAAATTATTAAGGCATTATTAAGTGGCATTTTCATACAAACTATAACTTGCAAGCAATGTCATTAGTCCAAGACTTAGGGGATTCCCATGTACCCTGCAAACTCTATTATTAAATCAATTGGGGGATTCCCGTGTACAACCAAGGTTTTTTTTATACAATCACTTGTGGGATTAACGTGTACCCCACAAGGTTTTAAAAATCATCCTTAACCATTTAACCATTTATGCCATGCATTAGTTCAAGATACAAACCAAACTAAGTGATAATGTTGTGGGCGATGCAATTTTATTAAATTTAAATCTGTTAAAAATTCGAATTATATTTAATTCAAAATATATTAGTCCCGAATAAATATAGTGGATTAATATAATTGGATTAATAATCTAAGTCCAAACATATATGGATTTTATTAAAGTTTAATTTTTATTGGGCTAGCCCATTGATTTGGGCTACAAAATGAGGAGCCCACTTTGCTAAGCCCAAGATATTGTCATATTTTAGCAGCCCAAATAAGCTCCATGTGTCAAATGACGTGGCATGGAGCTGATAGGACCATGCCACATATCAAAATGATGTAGCAGGCCCAATGAAATCAAAGCCCATAAAATACGCCATGTCACTTGAATTTGATTGGTCAAAGAAAGTCCATCTTCATCATGATTCTTTCCTTTCCACAACTATAAATAGGGGTCTCATAATTCAGAAAAAGACCCCCAGAACTCTAACAAGAAGCAAGAGAAAGCTCATAGATCAAATGTCGCAATTTTTCTACAAAGCTCAAGCATTCAAATCAAGTTCATCAAGATTCAAGATCAGGACTGCAACATTCAAGAACAAACTCAAAAGCCCTTGAATTCAAGCACAAGTCAAGATTAAATCCCTCAAGTCCATCAAATCAAGTTCAAATTCAGGATTAATCTTTAAGCCCTTTAATTTATATTTGAAAAGGCAAATCAGAGGATTCATAGAGATTGTAACTCTCACATATTAAAATTAATAAAATGATTGTTGAAATATTTTCTCATCAATTGAATTATTATTTTTGGTCTCGAGAATTTTACTTTCCAACAAATTTTGGAACGCCTAGTGGGACAATCTCTACCTCTTATCTCAACTTTTCATGCTTCAAAGTTTAAGAATACTGAAATGACTTCCAAGAAGGTCAACTCTCAATCAAATGCTTCCAAGGCTGCTGATTCAAAGTTCTCTGCTGAAGCAGAAAGCATCCTTGGTGTTACTTTCAAATCTAAGGAGCTGTCACAAGGAGCAAGGCGGGCTTTCTAGGACAACAAACACATCCTGTGTCATCCGAACTAACACTAATTTTTGGATCTTCAACCCTAAAAGAAAAGAAGTCCAGTACAAGTGCTTCAGAAAGAGGAATCAGTGTGGTGGAATCACTTAAGAAGACTCTAGCTCTACTTGAGCATTCCGGTTCCAAATACTTTGGTGCAAAGAGCGATAGTCATTCAATCAACTCATCATCTCCGACTACACCGCATAAGTTGAGCACTTCAAAGATCAACTTGTGCTATAATTTATGCTACTCTCCAACATCTTCAATGATTATGCAAGCGATGGTGACTGATTCCTCATCTATGGAGGAGTAGCTTGCGAATCTGGAAAATACAATTGAGGGCCTGACCAAATATGTTCAGAATCAAGATACTCGGATTGATAAAATAGTGGATAGGGTGGAAGGCCTGATAGATGGAGAGTCTAGACACGCACCTGGAAAATCTTCAGAGGCTCACGAAACAAAACATCCTATGAAACAAACACCACCAACTAAAGAGGTACAAGTTTTTTCTGAGGGGATGATCCCAATTGGGCAATTGAAAGAATTAATTGAAGGGACCCTTAAAGACAAGTATGATGTTGTCGCCAAGTCTTCCCTTGCTTATGCCAAGCCTTACACGACAAGTATTGATAGCCTCAAAATGCCTGTCGGCTATTAACCCCCCAAATTTAAACAATTTGAGGGTAAAGAAAACCCAAAACAGCATGTCGCACACTTTGTTGAGACATGTAATAATGCTGGAACTTACGGTGACAATCTTGTCAAAAAGTTTGTTCATTCCTTAAAGGGAAATGCCTTTGATTGGTATACGGACCTTGAGCCTAATTCCATTGTTAGTTTGTAGTAATTGGAGCACGAGTTCCTAAATCACTTTTATAGCATGAGGCGTACAGTGAGCATGGTAGATCTCACAAATACTCGGCAAAGAAAGGACGAACTAGTCATTGAATTTATCAATCGATGGAGAAATGCTAGCCTAAACTATAAAGATAGGCTCAACGAAACTTCTACTATAGATATGTGCATCCAAGGAATGCACTGGGAACTTTTCTACATCTTGCAAGACATTACTTTAAAGAGTTAGCTAGCCGTGTTCACGACATGGAGTTGAGCATATCTTCTTCTGGAAATGGATCAACTCCTATCCATGACCCTCGAAGGGGAAAGGATAAGTAGGATCCCAAAAGATGGGGCAAGTTTTTCCCTAATTTCTCATCAAATCTTTATCACTTTTGGCTCGCTTGATCCAATCCAAATATGTGTCAAAGAGCATAATGAGAAAATATTAGAGCCTGACAGGTCTTCAGGTTATGAAGACGATAATGAAGGTTGGACTCTGGTGACCTGGCACAGACGCATGAGGACAAGTCTACAAAAGAAGTCATCTGAGCAGCCAACCAGAAGGAGAATAGTAAAGAAACCAAGGAAATAGAAGCTGGTTGAACTTTCGTAAAGGATGAGCATAACAGAGCTTCACCTCCAAAAACCACGATGTCCTGTAACATTGGGGGAATTCTTACCAAGTTGATTTTATGCGAAGATTGATCGAGTCAACCTTGAGGTGTCTTGTTTTAATACTACCAAAGAGGGGGCAAAAGGTGAGAATCAACCCATGAAAGTTCCTTCATCTTCCAAAAATCTTGCTGAAACTCTTGGCGAAGAGGCACATGTATGTGATACAAAAATCACATTTAGAAATGATGATCTTCTACTTGGAAGAGCCCTACACAATCATCCCTTATACATGGTAGGTCAAGTTCTAAGAAAAAGGATAAATAGAATCTTGATTGATGAGGGATTCAGAGTTAATATCTTTCCTATACGTACAATGAAAGAACTTGGCATAGTTACCAATGAACTGGATAAAAGCCATATAATGATCCAAGGCTTTAACCAAGGGTGCCAGAGGGCCATGAGAGCTATCAAGTTGGGAATTCGTATGGATGATTTTTGATCAAATACATTGATGCATGTGATCGATGCGAAAACTTCATACAATATATTATCTGGTAGGACTTGGGTACACGAGAACAAAATTATCTCATCCTCTTACTATCAATGCTTGAAGTACCTCGAAGGCAGAGTAGAAAGAAAGATAGTTTCCTGTGACAAGCCATTCACTGAAGCTGAGTCACACTTTGCCAATGCAAAATTCTACTTAAAGAATTATGTTGTGAATGACAAAAGAGTTGAATATGTCACCAAGACCAAGTGTGATGATCTTGCATCTAAGCAGGTCACAGTTACTGTCGAAAAAGTCGCCACCAAGAAGCCCTTCTTCCCTTCGAATATAGAAAGCGTTGCACCTATGAAAAAGAAGGCAACTCCTGTTCTTCGATACGTACCAAAGGTAAAAAAAGAGGAAGATAACCCATTTGATGCCCAAGATAGTAGGCTAAAGGGGCTAACTTTACCTATCAGGAGGATTGACGCAATAAGTCTATCCTTAAGACTACTTGGAAATTCTGTGGCTCAAAATCTGCCACAAGATATGATGATCCCTATGAAATGTACGAAGGAGGGCATTGGCCCAAATTCATACAAGCTATTTGTAAAGTCTGGATATAATCCTAATGAGCCATTAAGGTTGGGAAAACTTCCACCAGAAGGTACAATTAGGTAGGCACATGAAGGCCTAGGATACACACAACCACCTCCAATTTGCATCTCCATAAGAAGGGTAGTTAGTAACTACATCACTGTAGAAGAAGAGTCTACTGCATCTAATGAAAGGCCTCCTGTCTTTGATCGACTTGGACAATCAACTGCAAGAATTTCTGTGTTTGAAAGGTTAGGACCTCTAAATAAGAAGAAAAGCAACAAGCATAAGGGGAGTCGTTAAAGCATGATAATACATTCTTCACATAAAATACATAAGGATTTTTAAAGTTTGATTCTTTCTAGAATGAGGCGACAAAAAAAACTGGTGGTTTCATGCAATGAGGTATTAAAATCAAAGGCTCATACTGTGGTTTATACCAAAAAGCATGAGGAAGATGAATAAAGTATTGGCTCCTCATATCATGTTACAACCCTAAATGGGAATAAGGTCTCATCCCAAATAATGGTTGATAAAGTGATGGAAGATACTTTCTGGTGCTACCACATATCCATCAATGACGATGATCCTCAAGAGGAGGAAGATGCTGGAGATGCTCCATCACAACTTGAAGAAGGATTAAAGGCCACAATAGATCCGTTGAAGGAAGTTAATCTTGGAACCGATGAAGACCTAAGACCAACATACCTGAGTACGTTTCTAGAAATGGAAGAGAAAATCACTTATATGGACATACTCAAAGAATATATGGATGTCTTTGCTTGGAGTTACAAAGAAATGCCTGGATTAGATTCAAAAGTAGCAGTCCATCAGTTGGTGGTCAGGAATGGGGATAGCCCTATTAAACAAGCCCAAAGGCGCTTTAGGCCAGAGTTAGTTCCATTGATTGAGAATGAAGTTAACAAACTCATTGAAGATGGATATATTCACGAAGTAAAATATCCCATATGGATTTCAAGTATTGTTCCAGTACGGAAGAAGAATAGCCAAATCCAAGTTTGTATTAACTTTCGGGATCTCAATAATGCCTGCCCTAAGGATGACTTTCCAATTCCCATACAAGAGTTGATGATTGATGCCACTACTGGTTATGAGGTAATGCCTTTCATGGATGGTTCATCTGGATACAATCAAATCCATATGGCACTAAAGGATGAAAAACTCTCTGTATTTCGTGAGCCCAAAGGTATTTATTGCTATAACGTAATGCCTTTTGGTTTGAAGAACGCTGACACCTGATAACGCTCAACTTGCATGTCAATTTAGTGCAAGGCGGTCGTCGTCAATATATTTACCCAACTTTAGAGTCGGGGTCGAATCCACAAGGAATAATATGAGTGGCGATTAAACTAATTTGAAACTACAGCTACAAGTTAAATTCAAACAAATGATATAAAAAGATAAAATAGGGGATTTTAATAATTGAGCAAAAGTTATTAACAACTCAATTCGTCTTAGAACGCAAAGCTTAAACTGCAATATTTCAAATCAATGATATAGAGAAACTAGAGTTGTGATCACTATGATTATTAACCCCTCATTGAATGATAGTTGAAGTACTGGATTCTCATGACTTGTGGGAAACACAAAATTATCAGTTTTGATAGTCCATCTAAGTATTTCTCAACCTACCTAGATGTTGAACTCCCTAATTATCTCGAACTTAGGAAAACATTCTATTCAAACTGATTTTATCTCGAGTTGATCAATCTTGTTACAACATTAATCATTAGATGAGAACTTAACCTTCCCAAATCCTCGTTAATAATTCGCTACCTTTAGTTTATTTCTCAGTTTGAGCAAAGAAACATAAGACTACATCTATTGCTTGCAACCAATAGAAAATAATCATTACAAAGGAATTATCAAGATGTTCCCACAATCACTCAAACCCTAACCAGCTATTAAGACAATATAGAAGTAATCATAGATCTCACAACCCTAGTTATGGGTTTTAGTTCCACATGAGAAAAAATGATAACAATAACTGAATTCATAATTCAAAGTGATTAAACATACAAAAGATATAGTCAGAAATTGATTCTCTTCCCGAATTCAACAAGAATACCCCACAACTAAATTAAAGTATTGAAAATTGAAATCCAAGTTTAGAGACAAAAGAGAAGTAAAGTAGCCTCTGGAATATGTTCAAGATGTTAAGCCTTAAAAACTAGAGAGAAAACGGATTAATGTCGTGAAGTTCAAGATGCCCTAGAAAACCTTCAACTTTACCTTAAATACTTAGCCTAATTTTGGAAGCAAATCACAACATACAACTTTTTCTCGCCCAGGTGACAATAACAAATGATGACTTATTAGGGGGTTGACGACTTATCAGCTATGTCATCAACTCTTCTCTATATTTGATATGTCACTATCTTCAGCTGACGACGAGTATGATGGCTTATCAAAGATCTGATGACTTATCACGAAATGTCATCACTTCTTTAACTCAGCTTCTAAAAACTTTCTAAGGCTGACGGTAATTCTCATGACTTATCACAAAGTTGATGGCTTATTAGCAGATGTCGTACTTTCAAAATCTGACTCCCATATACTACCTAAGGCTGACATTGACTTTGACGACTTATCAGACAAGTCGTCAACTATACTTTGATGTCTGTTTGCTCTAATTTTATCTATGTTGATTTCATTGTCATTGGTTTTCTTGCATCTTGACTTTTCTGCAATATCAAAGAGAAAGCAATCAAAAACGACAAAAGTTGCTTAAGACTTTGCAATTATTTCTAGTTAAAAGCTTCAAACGTGTTAGCATTAGCTCACATATCAACACCCTTAAATTAAAACAATTGCTTGTCCTCAAGCAACTTAAACATAACTAAGAGGATCAAAGCACATTCGGCAGTCAATCATCCATTTTAGCTCAAAACATATTTACCATCTCCAAGGTCAATCATCTCAAATTCAACTGTGTATATTACTGCAAAGCAACAATGCAACACAAGGGAATCAAGATATGGCATCAAATTAGCAACAATCACCATGCCTATATACAAATTACACTTCCTAAATAAGTAGGCAACTAGCAATGCAACCGATGTGCCCTTACAGAGAAGAAGTCCCTCCTCACTCATATATGAACTCAAGCATGTCAATGCGGAGACGGTCAAGAGACACTCACTCTCAGAAAGAAGTTCCAGTCAATGTATGCCAAATACCATAATCTTTGCCTTATTTTCATTAACGAAGCTTTTAGATAGTTAAGTTAGGATCACTATAGGACTTTTCTTCAGCTTGTAATGTAGGCTTGGGGATGGTATGATACACAAGGATATTTAAAGTAACTAAGCCTCCTTGGCACTACACTATTTTTGGGGTCTCACTTATCAACCTTTACCTTATTTCTCCCTTTCTTGATTACAGCACATTCAAGCTGGGTGCAGTTTTTATTCATTCATTTTTTTTTTACAACTTTTCTTTTCTCATTCTTTTTCTACCACACCCAGCCTTGCATATTTTTTTTTGCCCTTCTTTATACTCACTTTACATCACGCTCCCCTATGATAGCCACCCTTAACTTAGGATATTTGCCTAAGTCAAAGTGCATAGTGTCCAAGGAGGACCAGGGCCAGAATAGGTTCACTGTGATACAAATGGGAAGGTGATAGGTATAATAAAAAGAAGAGGCATTCAGGCTCAAAATCAGGATCAAGGGATATTATTCACACATGGAAGGTTATTTAGGCTAAAAGTGGACTAATATCAACAACGGCCTATGATCCTTTCCTAACCGCTATCCTACAACCAAGGCAAGACCAACCGGGCAAGTTCTGGATTTAACAAATAATGGGAACTAGGTAGTATCTCACACACACATGGTACAAAGGTACATCACAAGCTACTACCCATTCGGTTCATGCAATTGTTTGCAGTGATTATCATGTCCCTAGTACTAATGCCATAAAAAGATTCACAGTAGTCACATATAGATGCACATCACATAGTTACCAAATAGACAATTGGAGAGGTATTTATCATTCCAAGAAAAATCAACATAAATATGTCAACTATCCTAGATACTTATTTTTCGCCCAGTTAACCATAAAACATCACAAAACAAACATAATACGCCTAAACATGCTGGCTTTACTAGGAATAAGACTCTGAGGAAAAGAGGCACAACAACAAAAACCCTAAGAGGACATCAGCACCCAAAAGTATCTCCACCCTCAACTTAAAATCATGCAATATCCCCAATGCGTCAAACTAAAACAAGAGAGTTAGAAACATACCTGTGGCACCATAGGTGCAGAGATCTGATGTCAATCACATAATACAAATACAAAAAACAAAATGCCTTTGGTTGCCTCCCAAGCAGCGCCTGATTTAATATAGCGGCATGACTAGTTTATCTTGACTACTCAGAATTCATCAAGATACCTTAAAAGTGCTTCATCCTTTATCCATCCACTTAGTTGATTTGAATCGTCAGCCCATCTTTCGATATTTACATCTTTGGGGTGTGTTGGGAAAATATGGGAGCATGATAAGGAAAGTTATATCACACCACTTCGAAGACTTAAATTGCTTGCCCAATTTTGCATCGACCTTTTGTGTGGGCTTATTTGGCAATGGTGAGAATCTTTAAAATCCACTAAATGGACATCGATATTTAAGCTTCTTGGACTTCAAGATTGGGGTTGTATTATACCCTTTTGGAAAGAAAAACTCCAAAATGTAGGAATTTCCCCCCTCATTTCAAAAATTCATCATTTGCTTGGGTGATACGACTTTTATCACAACCACCAAGCATAATGTTGAAAAGTGATTCGGGTGAGGTCTTCTCCCTAATTTTGGAGTTGCATCCTTCTCGACCTCTTTACCCCGAATTGGGCTAAAGTCTTTATAAGAGATTGCCTCGGTTCTTCTTTTGCCAATAGCACCATTTTCTCAATCTTGGCATCATCTCTCATGGTTGGTTTGGTTGGTTTGGAAATCACCGAGGGTTGCTCATCATCAAGCTCAACATCAATATAGAATTCTTGCTTCTCATCTTCACACTCTTCCATTATTTTAAATGATTCCACAGACAAGATATCATCTAAACATAATATAAAAGAATGCTTTGAATGATTGACCTCTATATCCATCCCCTCATGAATGATTGGCGTTATGTCTTGACGCATATCACATACGATATCATATGTTTGTTTTTGGAGATCCAACATTCATTGAAACATAGCTTCAATGCCACTTTTTTTGGTGCTTTGTTCTTTCTTTGATTGACAATAAGACCTATCAAACTCATAAGAAGAACTAGAATTTGGGTTAGCACTATAGGGGGAGGGGGCATTTGGGCAATCACTCCAATGTCCATCTTAACCACCACATAAAGAACAATCATAATCCTAATAGGATGGAGATGGTGCACATACCTCTCTCTGAGGATCATATCTATAATCTTTCCAAAAGTGAGATCCATCACAATATGGACATGGATCATCAGGATAAGATTTCCAACCACTAAGCTCATGTTTATTCCACGATGCCATAGTAATAAGTAAACTAAAATAAAAATCTACCTAACACAAGAAATAAAAGAAAACTAAAAACAAATATTTATAAGTTTAAATTCAAGCAAGTAGGCTAAAATTCCAAACCAACTCAATACGCCAAATTGTTCCCCGACAACGGCGCCATTTTTGATAACGCTCAACTTACACGTCAATTTAGTACAAGGCGGCCGTGGTCAATATATTTACCCAACTTTGGAGTCGGGGTTGAATCCATGAGAAATAATGTGAGTGGCGATTAAACTAATTTGAAACTATAGCTGCAAGTTACATTCAAACAAATGATATGAAAAGATAAAATGGGAGTTTTTAATGATTGAACAAAGTTATTAACACTTCAATTCGCCTTAGAACTCAAAGTTTAAACTACAATATTTCAAATCAATGATATAGAGAAACTAGAGTTATGATCACTATGAATATTAACCCCTCATTGAATGATAGTTGTAGTACTGGATTCTCATGACTTGTGGAAACACCAAATTATCAGTTTCGACAGTTCATCTAAGTGTTTCTCAACCTACCTAAATGTTGAACTCCCTAATTCTCTTGAACTTAGGAAAACATTCTATTTATACTGATTTTACTTCGAGTTGATCAATCTTGTTACAACATTAATCATTAGATGAGAACTTAACCTTCCCAAATCCTCGTTGATAACTTGCTACCTTTAGTTTATTTCTCAGTCTGAGTAAACAAACATAAGGCTAGGTCTATTGCTTGCAACCAATAGAAAATAATCATTACAAAGGAATTATCAAGATGTTCCCACAATCACTCAAACCCTAACCAAGTATTAAGACAATACAGGAGTAATCATATATCCCACAACCCTAGTTATGGGTTTTAGTTCCACACGAGAAAGAAAGCGATAACAATAACTGAATTCATAATTCAAAGTGATTAAACTTACAAAAGATGTAGTCAGAAATTAATTCTCTTTCCAAATTCAAGAAGAATATCCCACAGCTAAATTAAAGAATTGAAAATTGAAATCCAAGTTTAGAGACCAAAGAGAAGTAAAGTTGTCACTAGAATAAGTTCAAGACGTTAAGCCCTAAACACTAGAGAGAAAATGGATTAATGTCGCGAAGCTCAAGATACCCTAGAAAACCTTCACCTTTGACTTAAATACTTAGACTAATTTTGGAAGCAAATCACAGCATACAACTTTTTCTCGCCCAGGTGATGATAACATGTGATGACTTATCAGGGGGTTGACGACATATCAGACGTGTCGTCAACTCTTCTTTGTATTTTATATGTCACTGTCTTTAGCTGACGACGAGTCTGATGGCTTATCAAAGATCTGATGACTTATCATAGAATGTCATCACTTCTTCAACTCATCTTCTGAACACTGCCTAAGGCTAACGGTAATCCTCACAACTTATCACAAAGTTGATGGCTTATCAGTAGATGTCGTACTTTTAAAATCTGACTCCCATACACTACCTAAGGCTGACGATGACTTTGACGACTTATCACAAAGCTGATGACTTATCAGACAAGTTGTCAACTATACTTTGATGTCTGTTTGCTCCAATTTCATCTCAATTGACTTTATTGTCATTGGTTTTCTTGCATCTTAACTTTACTACAATATCAAAGAGAAAGCAATCAAAAACAACAAAAGTTGCTTAAGACTTTACATTTATTTCTAGTTGAAAGCCTCAAATGTGTTAGCATTATCTCACACATCAGCGTCACTTATCAAAGGGCTATACAAAACATCTTTGATGGTCTTCTCCAAAAAAATATTAAATGCTACGTGGATGATCTAGTTGTGAAGTCAAGAAAGAGAGACGACTACTTGAAAGACATAAGAATATTTTTCAAGTTACTTTGAATATATCAACTTAGGATGAATCCATTGAAGTGTACCTTTGGAGTTACTTTCAGAAAGTTTCTTAGCTTTATTGTGCGACACCGAGGAATTGAAATTGATCAAGCCAAGTTCGATACAATTTTAAAGATGCCCAAGACTCAAAACATTCATGAGTTAAAAAGCCTTCAAGGAAGGATAGCATATTTAAGAAGGTTCATCTCAAACCTGGCTGGAAAATGTCAACCATTTAGTCAACTCATGAAGAAAGACACTCTCTTCGAATGGGACCAATCTTGTAGTAATGCCTTTGAGAGTATCAAATCATACTTAATGAAGCCACCAGTTCTTGGGCACCCATACCTGGGAAACCATTGATACTCTACATCGCGGCACAAGAGAGGTCAGTTGGAGCACTACTGGCTTAAGAAAATAGTGAAGGCAAAGAGAACTCTCTTTACTATTTGAGAAAAATGATGACGCCAAATGAGCTAAAGTATTCTCCAATTGAAAAGTTGTGTTTGGCATTGGCCTTCTTAATTCAAAATATGAAACACTACTTTCAAGCTCATGTTGTTCGTCTTGTGTGTAGGGAAAATACCATCAAGTTTGTAATATCAAAACCAGTCCTTAGTGACCGACTTGCAAGATGGTACCTTCAATTTCAATAGTTTGAGATTGTGTACATTCCCTAAAAGGATGTAAAGGGAAAAACATTGGCTGACTTCTTAGCAGACCACTCGATACCTGATGATTGGGAACTGAGCGATGAACTTCCTGACAAACATACAATGGTATTGAAGCCAGACCCCCATGAAAGATGTACTTTGATGGTGCCGCACATCGAGATGGAGCTGGTGCTGGTGTGGTATTCGTCACTCCACAAGAAGAGGTCATCCCATACTCATTTACCTTAATAAACTGTTGCTCTAATAATATTGTTTAATATCAAGCGTTAATACTTGGATTTGAGATGGCAGTTGATATGAAATAACTATAATTACAAGTCTTTGGTGACTCCCAATTGGTGATCGAGCAGCTTTTGGGGAGCTATGAAGTCAGAAAGCCTGAGCTACGACCATATCATGATTATGCACAAAAGTTTATAGGGTGTCTTAGAGAATTAACCCTTCAACATATGCCGAGGAAAGAAAATAAGTAAGCCGATGCCCTAGCTGCTTTAGCCTCAATCTTGACTCTTCCAAATCAGATGCGAGTTACTATCCGCTAAGAATGAGTAATACCGCCATCAAATGAGGATGTAGAAAATAAGGTTGAATACCTCATTGCCATGTCTGAAGATGTAAAGAAAGATTGGCAATAACCCATTATTAACTATTTGTGTTTTGGGATACTTCTAGAAGATCTAAGGAGAAGGACTGATATTCATCATCGTGCACCTCGCTTCCTTTACTACAAAGACATACTGTACAGAAAATCATTTGAAGGAGTACTCTTACAGTGTTTAGGAGAGGAAGAAGCAATTCAAGATTTGCAAGAAGAACACTCGGGAGTTTGTGAATTGCATTAGTATGGACCGAAGCTCTATTTTCACATTAAAAGGATGGGATACTATTGGCCGACGATGGTGAAAGATTTCTTGGACTATGATAGAAGATGCAAAGTTTGTCAATTCCATGCGAATTTCATTCATCAACCTCCTGAAGTATTACACCCAACTATAGCATCTAGGCTATTCAATGCTTAGGAAATGGATGCTGTTGGTCCACTACCAAAATCTTCTGGTGGACACTTATACATCTTGGCTGTAATAGATTACTTCTCAAAATAGGCCAAAGCTGTTTCTCTAAAAAAAGTAAAGAAGGAAAATGTTGTGAATTTTATTTGAGTGAATATCATCTATAGCTTTGGAATCCCTTAATATATAATAACCGAAAATGGCAAGCCATTTGATACCAAGCTGATGAATAATATTTGTGATCTCTTTGGCTTCAAGCAGTGCAAGTCTTCTATGTACCATACTTCCGCCAATGGTTTAGCCGAAGCGTTTAATAAGACCTTATGCAATCTATTGAATAAAGTCGTCTCCAAGTCAAAGTGAGACTAACATGAATGAATGGAAGAAGCTTTATGGGCTTATAGAACAACTTACCATACACCAACGTAAGCAGCCCTATATTTACTTGCTTTTGGAGTTGAAGCAGTCCTACCACTTGAGCGTCAAATACCTTTTTTGAGACTGGCTATTCAAGAAGGGCTCACTGATGAAGAAAATTCTAAGTTTCATCTTGCGAAGTTAGAATATATTGATGAGAAAAGACTAGAGGCTTAGTAAAATCTTGAATGTTACCAAGCCCGTCTATCTCGTTCTTTCAATAAAAGAGTTCATTTATGGTGCTTCCAAGTTGGAGATCAAGTCATTGCAGTAAGGGGACCCATTATCACTTTTCGTAAGTCTGGGGGAAAATTTACCCTAAAGTGGGATAGACCATAGGTTGTACAAGAGGCATATTCAAATGGTGCTTACAAGCTTATCGATGCAGACGGCGTGAAATTGGTCCTATCAATGCCAAGTTCTTAAAGATGTACTATCCTTGAAGGGAGATGATACTCCTTAAGTCGTGAGTATAAATTGCATGTACACTCCTACCCTGTAAGAGTATAAACTGTGTAAGGCTAAAAAAATAAAGAAGTCCGCTAGGTTGGAAACCTCGAAAGAGGCGACCTAGGAAAAAGTTAGGATGCAAAAAAAAAACATTCACCCAAAACTACGTTGTGACTTGATCCTCTTTATTGAGGTATGTAGGCGCTTGTAATTTCATTATGAGTTCAATTGCATGAGTGTCAAAAAAATATGTTCCTGCAGTATCCGCCATATGGATACTAAGTACAAAAATATTCTAATTAAATTTTTGGACTCACTCCAAGTATTGGAAGCTCCATGGGGGAAAACTCCAATGAAATATGAGCTTTGTTCACATAAGATGAAGTTTCCAAACTCCCTAAATTTTGAAGTTGAACCGTTCAAAATGCCAAATTTGGGAGTGAAAGTTGACAAAATCTCCAATTCTTCCAATCAAGGCCTCAAAATTTTCATGCCTTAAGGTGAACAAAATTTGTCCCTTTGCACCTTAAGCTAGCCTCTCATGGGTTTATCCTCAAAAGGATCTAAAAAATTTCATGCCTTAAGGTGGACAAGATTTGTCCCATTGCACCTTAAGATGGCCTCTTACGTGTTTATCCTTAAAAGTTTCCATGCCTTAAAGTGGACAAGATTCATCCCTTTGCACCTTAAGCTGGCCTTTCACGGGTTTATCCTTAAAAGGATCTCAAAAATTCTATGTCTTAAGGTGGACAAGATTTGTCCCTTTTCACCTTAAGTTGGACTTTCATGGGTTTATCCTTAAAAGCATCTCAAAAAATTCCATGTCTTAAGGTGGACAAGGTTTGTCCATTTCACCTTAAGCTGGCCTCTCATGGGTTTATCCTCAAAAGGATCTCAAAAAATTCCATGCCTTAAGGTGGCAAGACTTGTCCCTTTGCACCTTAAGCTGGCCTCTCATGGGTTTATCCTTAAGAAGATCTCAAAAATTTCATGCCTTAAGTTGGACAAGATTTGTCCCTTTGCACCTTAAGCTTTCCTCTTACGTGTTTATCCATACAAGTTTTCATGCCTTAAGGTGGACACGATTTGTCTCTTTGCACCTTAAGCTAGCCTCTCGCGGGTTTATCCTGAAAAAGATATTAAAATTTTCATGCCTTAAGGTGGAAAAAATTTATCCCTTTGCATCTTAAGTTTACCATTGGAAAGGTCCCATACTTAAAGAATACCATTGCATAAGTGCATCAGTGAAAGGGACCATACTACAATACCATTGCATAAGTGCATCGGTGAAAGGGCCCATACTTAAAGAATACCATTGCATAAGTGTATCAGTGAAAGGGACCATACTTAGAGAAGACCATCGCATAAATGCATTGGTAAAAGGGCCCATATTTAGAGAAGACCAATGTATAAATGCGTCGATAAAAGGGACCTTACTTAGAGAAGTCCATCATATAAATGCATCGGTGAAAGGGCCCATACTTAAAGAAAACTATTCCGTCTTCAAGTAAATCTTTCGGTCTTAAGGTGATGGAGGCAAAGTTAAACTCTCGCACCTTAAGCCGGTGTCCACCATCTTCAAGCAAAATCTTTCGGTCTTAAGGCGATGGAGGCGAAGTTAAACTCTCGCACCTTAAGCCGGTATCCACCATCTTCAAGCAAAGTCTTTCGATCTTAAGGTGACAGAGGAGAAGTTAAAATCTTGCACCTTAAGCCGGTGTCCGCCGTCTTCAAACAAAATATTTTGATCTTAAGGTGATGGAGGCAAAGTTAAACTCTCGTACCTTAAGCCGGTGTCCACCGTCTTCAAGCAAAGTCTTTCGGTCTTAAGGTGACGAAGGCGAAGTTAAAATCTTGCACCTTAAGCCCGTGGCCACTGTCTTCAAGCGAAGTCTTTTGGTCTTAAGGCGACGGAGGCGAAGATAAACTCTCGCACCTTAAGCCAGCCAATTGTTGCATGTTTCTATCTATTTCAATTCTCCAAAAACAAAAAACAAAAAAAAACGGGAAACAAGAAAGAAAGTAAAAATACAAATAGAAAAGATGTTACCTGTCAGAGCATTGCGATCTTTAAAGTTGTATATGACCAACTCGGATTAAGACAAGGTTCCTTGATGAGGATGAAACCCTCAAAATATGGTTTTCCACAATCAGAATACCCTTTAATAGTAATGTTTCTGCATCAAGATATAAATTATTTAGTGAGGCAACACAAATCTGAAACTGCTGGTGCATCAAAACTCAATGCTTATTTCGGGATAACACCTGAAAAGATCTCAATTGTATTAAATTATAAATTTTGGATATGTTATAGATATTTGTGTCTAGTTTCACAAGAATTCAGCGGCTTGTGATTTCATTCTTCCTACTTCATGATATGAAAGTTTTAGTAAAAGCGCGCAGATCTGAATTTTTCAGCATGATAAAATTCAGAGTTAACTTAAAAAAATTATTGAAAATTATATTGAATGAATTCAAAGCTGAATTTTGTATATGTTTTAGATCTCAAAGTCTAGTTTCTGGAATATCAAATATTTTATAATTTAAATATTTCTACAATGAGATATGAGTTTTCTACCACGAACATGCTGTGCTGAAAAAAAGTGACGAAAATAAGAGAAAAGTAGGAGGGAAAGAAATTACCTCAATATTATTGATGGCTTGAAAACCCCAAAATTGATATTGAAAAAGTGGGAAAACTACCTCCTTTTATAGAGTTGTAGAATGGATGTTTCCTTCTCCAATATAAACTTAGATTGGAATAGTTTCCATCTCCAAATTTAAATTGGAGATCGTTTCCTTCTCCCATACAAATTCAAATTAGAGGGTTTTTTCTTCTCCCATACAAACTCAAATTGGAGGTTATTTCCTTCTCCTATACAAATTAAAATTGGAGGATGATTTTCTTTTCCCATACAAATTCAAATTGGAGGTTGTTTCCTTCTCCTATACAAATTCAAATTGAAGGCTGTTTCCTTCTCCAATCTAAGTTTAAACCGAAAGAGTTTAATCCTGGTTAAGTAAGGCGATAAAAAAGCCTTTCAAAATCTATTTGAAATTGGATATCATACCTCACCAACGGGTCTTAAGTGTAGAGATTCATGGAAAAAATAAGAGAGTTTTGAGAGGCAATATCAATATGATTCGGCTTTAAATTTTTGAATGAGGTATTCATATGTATGAAAATCATTGAAGCACGAAAGAAACATGTTTAAATAATCATACTTCAAGGCTAGTCTCCAAAATATTAAATGTCTCGATAAGTCTTGAAGTAGGGGGCATTTGCGGGCGATGCAGTTTTATTAAATTTAAATCCGTACAAAATTCGGATTATATTTAATTCAAAATATATTAGTCCCAAATAAATATTGCGGATTAATATAATTGGATTAATTATATAAGTCCAAACATATATGGATTTAATTAAAGTCCAATTTTTATTGGGCTATCCATTGATTTGGGCTACAAAATGAGGAGCCCACTTTGCTAAGCCCAAGATATTGTCATATTCTAGCGGCCCAAATAAGCGCCATGTGTCAAATGACATGGCATGCCAAGTCAAATGAAGGAGCCAATAGGACCATGCCACATATCAAAATAATGCAGCAGACCCAATAAAATCAAAGCTCATAAAATGTGCCACGTCACTTGAATTTGATTGGTCAAAGGAAGTCCATCTTCATCACGATTCTTCCCTTTCCACAACTATAAATTGGGGTCTCATAATTCAGAAAAAGACCCCAGAACTCTAACAAGAAGCAAGAGAAAGCTCGTGGATCAAATGCCGCAATTTCTCTACAAAGCTCAAACATTCAAATCAAGTTCATCAAGATTCAAGATCAAGACCGCAACATTAAAAATCAAGCTTAGAAACCCTTGAATTCAAGCACAAGTCAAGATCAAATCCCTCAAGTCCATCAAATCAAGTTCAAATTGAAGATCAAGCTTTAAGCCCTTGAATTTATATTTGAAAAGGCGAATCAGAGGATTCATAGAGATTGTAACACTCACATATTGAAATCAATAAAATAATTGTTGCAATATTTTCTCATCAATCGAATTATTATTTTTGGTCTCGAGAATTTTATTGTCCAACAAATGCTTAAACCAAAATTAATTATGCAAGTGTGTTGAGGTTATTACCAATTTCCACACCAAATCAGTTAATTTGGGGATTCCTTTGTACTCATATTTCAATGATTTACCAATTTTAGGGATTCCATTGTACCCTTGTTTATATACCATTCCCATTCACCCTAAAACATTTACCAACCATCAATTTAAGAAAAACAATTCCATATATATCATTAAAGAATTATTTAATCAATTTATATTCCTAAACCTCAACCTATAGTTCAAAAACAAACATCAAAACCATATAAACCATATCATATCTATGCCATTATTAAAATAAAAGTATAGGGGAAGGGTAACATGCCTCAAATACCAAGAAATTTGGAGAAGAGAACACCCATGAAACCCTAGATAACCACCTCTCTTGAAACCCTAGCTTTAACTTAAATGGGGAAATTTAGAGAGTATTTGTGAGTTTTCAATAGAGAATAGTAGGCTATTGAAGTCCCAAAGATGGTTTAAAGTCGTGGGGTCTAAGGGGTTGAAGTGGGAAATGTCCTTAGTTGTTGCCTATGATTAATAGTCAACCCCTTGACTCGTAACCACTCCTTATGACTTGTCACCACTAGTCGTAACTAAGGCAGTACCACATAAGAATCCTACACTATTATCCTTAAGACTCAACCAACTGACTCGTCACATGATCCTACGACTGAAAGGGTCCAAGTCGTAGTCAGAGTAGAGCCAATTTGGGTAAACATGGATATCCTACGGTTTGATCATTACGACTCGTAATGGATCTTTATGACTTGTGACCTCAAGTCATAATGAAGACAGTGTATTCGGCCAAACTTACTAGACACCTTACGACTAGGGTAACCTGACCAGTCAAGACACCCTAGACTCGTAGGGTGAGTCGTATCCAAGGCAGTGAGCTCAGAACTCAGAACATTTTCAAGGTCCAAAATGTGGGGTGTTTCATAATTAATACTCTGAACGTTAGTAGCTCACTCTAAGTAACTGAGCTGTGGCTGCTCCACACCATGCACGCATTAATGACAATATGCCATACAATAATTTGCAGGCTGCAAAATTTTAGTACGAGTACCAAACTAATGGTACTTAGTAGACAACTGCAAATAGAACTCAAAGATAAGGAAGATATATACAACATATAAACAAAATGAAAACTACACCCAAGAGTCTAGAAATCATATATGAAACCAATGATATAATAAGGAACCATTATCATATTCATGTCCAAGAGTCTAACATATTAAGAAAAAGGAAGTATCAAGGATGAGCTATCCTATTTCAGCAATATTCATTAATATCAATACTATGCCATATATCCCAGTCCAACATATGAAGAGCATGCAAAAAAAGGATCTATATATCAATATACAATGATAAGGAATGAATATACAATATAAACAAATTAAGGAAGCTATTTATGGTAGTACCCTAGCTACATATAGCTGGATATATACATGTCTATACATATAAATATGAGGTCAACCCAAGCATAACCCAAATCATCATGTCCTCATTTATGACCTCGCTATAATCCTATCAACATTTAATACTATCATACTCAGGGTTTCTAATCCACCTGGCTAGGTATGGAATAATCATACATAATAATAATAATACAATTGTAAGATAAAAAAGCCCGGAAGCATACCTCAATCTCGATACCAAACCAATGACCAGTCTGTCATAAATTAGCCATGATAATGATCATAACAGTATAAATATCTAACTCTAAGATGGCCCTAAATAATTTTGGCTAATGTTAAAGGTCCTCAATATAAATCTCTAACTCTATAGTCTAATGTTGCGCTGAAACTTTAGAAATGCATGTTGAAGTCTAGTCAACATCTGTCCACTACATCGCCCATCTGGCACCATTCATCAGAGACAAAATTGAGTCAAACAATGTGTTTGAGGTTCGCACAAGGGAGGACACAAATAAGGATTCAAGAAGTGATTTTTCTAAAATGCCCCTGTAGCCTTATAAAGATAGGACACAAGTTTCATTGCACCGATCTGCAGGACTTTACTAAACACTTAGCTCTTGTACTAATACGCCGATGATACCTAACTCTAATACAAATTTGTTATGAACCAGTTTCTCAAAATGATGGCACCTACTATAACTCACCAGTAAGGAAGCAAAACCTGTAGTCTAGAACGGCTAGTAACTAACTACCAAATATATAAAGAAAAAAATTATAGAATAAATGAAATATATAATATAATCACAAAACCTGGTGGTATTAGTACAAGAGCTTCTAATAAAATAAGAGTACAAGAATGAAATATCAAAAGTGATTACACTGTTACATCTTATCTTTGAATACATCATGAATAAAAATCTACTACATAAGAAGGAGGTAAGTAATACTCTGAACTTCAGGATATCACTCTAAGTCTTAGAACCATGGATGCTCTTTATGACCCACACATCAATAACGATAACCTGTTGTATGATCTATAGGTTATAGAAGTGTAGTATGAGTACCAAATGAATGGTACTCACTAGGCAACAGCCAACGGTGCTCCAAAGATAACGAAGATATATACAACATAAAAACAAAATAGAAACTACACCCAAGAGTCTAGAAATCATATATAAAGCCAAAGACATAATAAAGAACCACTATCATATTCATGTCAAAGAGTCTAACAAAATAAGGCTAAGGAAGTATCAAGGATGAGCTATCCTATTTCAGCCATATTCATGAATCTCAATACTATGCCATATACCCTAGGCCAACATACAAAGAGAGGATGAAAAAAGGATCTATATATCAATATACAAGGCCAAGGAATGAATATACAATATGAACAAATTAAGGAAGGGATATATGTTATTACCATACCTACATATAACTGGATGTAAATATCTATACATATAAATATGAGGTCTACTCAAGCCTAACCCAAATCATCATGTCCTCATTTTAAGACCTCGCTATATTTCTATCTGGATTTAATACTATCATACTAAGGGTTTCTAATCTTCTTGGATAGACAGGAAATAATCAAACATAATAATAATAATGTATTTTTAAGATAGAAGAGGCCGAAAACATACGTCACTCTCACTATAGAATCAATGATCAATCTATCATAAACTAGCCATAATAACGATCATAACAACAATAATAACAATACCAATAACAACGCAAGTAACTGACTATTTTAGACAACCAAATATCAAGCCGAGCCTATTCATACCCCCACCGCCCCAGGCTTGGAAAGTTCAATCAACATACATCAACACAAGTCAAAGTAATTACCCATATTTATACAACCATCCCTTATCGTCTGATAGACATAGTTGCATACTGGTGATAGGTAATGCACACACAGGAATGAATGCAACACAGTTAACAATAAGATAATTATTATCATCATAATCAACCTCTGGCCTTTCCAGATATATAATCATCAAAGTATCCTCCATCTTTGTCGGGTATTAATATCATCATCATAATATGCTCCGGACTTGACGTGTATCATCACATCATCATAATATCCCCTGACCTTTCTAGGTATCAACATCATCATCAGAATATCCTCCTATCTTTTCGAGTATCAACATTATCATCAAAATATCCAAATAAATGTCATATAATAGAGAGCAAGCCCCACAAGGGTTAAAGTAAAGTGCAAACCCCACGAGTGCTAAAGTAAATGACAAGAGTAAATATATATGAAAAAAGAAGCAAAGTAGAGTATATTTCCATAATTCATTATTCATCATCAATATCACGTCCTTAATAAATGTATTTATTATAGGTGCACGGACTCAAGCCGTGGCTAAAAGAGTGTAGAACTGTAAGTTTGTTGCCGGGAGTGAACTTTGAGACTAAATCTCTATAAATGTGTAGAAAGAGTCAAAATATCTCACGACTGGAGTAAATAGTAATGTCAAATCATGGAATAGAATATATCTCGGTAAAATCTGTTAAATGTCATCATTAACCTCTTTTACACATATAATTTACATATTAAGTTAGGCAGTTACGACTGTGAAAAAAATCATTTTAAGGTAGAAAATGGGCTTTATCCCTTAGTTTGTGACAACAATGATAATATTTTAATCTAATTAGAATCATATCAATTACCAATGCAATAATTAGGAATGTACCGAATCTATGAATGCCATCACCAGTATTCAAACAATGAAATCATAAACATCATACTGCATCTTCCTCCATCCCATACTGTAGAGATGTGTATATAAGCATATATATGTTCATAATCTACAATCGTATCCTCCAAAAGAATAATACTTCCTGAATATCCAACTCATATCATAACATGACCTTTAGCCCAATAATATGTTTGGAATAATCACAGCCTTAGGCCCATATACATATCCTAAACTCATATCGATAATAATATTAGTAAGCCATCTCATATTTATAAGTCATAGCCTAACTATGGGGCATAACATATCTATAAGCCATAAAGCTTATTTGTGATCATCTCACATATAGGAGGTGTAATATACCAGAAAGCATTTCTCATCTAGGAAGCATCTCCTATCTATTAGTCATATATCATGACTATGAGGAAATATCATCTCTATAGGCCAAATATCATAAGTATGAGGAAAATCATCTCTATATTCCAATTATCATAACTAAGAGGAAATATCATCTCTATAGGCCAATTATCATAACTTAGAGGAAATATCATCTCTATGGGCCAATTATCATAACTTAAAGAAAATTATATCTCTAAAGGCCCAATATCATTTCTATAAGGTAATCATGGCCATAATTCATTTAATCATTATCCGGGGAAAATACTACAAAAATTCAACAAGGAAACATATTCTAAAGTCTCAATAGTCTCGACTAAGCCTAACATCCGCAACTAAATCACCAAGGCTAACATAAGTCTTGGCCTAAGTGTGCCGAACAATCCCACTTCCAATCCTCGATTTCCATGTTTAGACAAACTATGCCTCAAACTAGGCTATGGTATCTAGTTCAACTTCTAAATGTCAACTATGCCATAATAATGTCTAAGATAGGATCATCGTTTAAAAATATGGGCATTTACGTTAACTCTACCTAAATTATGGTTTCAAGATCACAACACTCCAATAAGATTAAATATACTAATCATGCTTTCAACTCTAAAACCACATTCCAAACCTAGCATTATGTGATATTCATGCTACAAATTAGTCTAATCTAGGGAGAAGGCAATCAGGTTCAAAAAGGGTATCAAGCAATTTAACTTATGGGTCAAAACACCCATCTAATCCCCAAAATTCAATACTCTATACTAAGTTAATTTATCCATAATCAATCTTATCATTCACATGCACATGCATTATATATATCACACATCATCTACAATAAAGAGCAGAAAGAAGACTATCTTAAAGCCAAACCGCAAAACCTCACATCATTAACCAAAGGCTCATCCATCTTTACTTCACAATCCCAAAACTCTATCGCACTATCAAAATTAAAATCTACTTATGAATAAAAGTCTAACGATATCCATATTGCACCATTGTGCTTTGAGTTCAAAAACGACACCAAGAATCCCAAGTGGGTCCCACGTACAAAAAATGCATTTTCAGGGAACAACCCAAAGTTCATACACGAACAAGGAATCATAACCTCAAGAAATTGGTGAAAACAAAGCTTATTTGGGGATAAAATTAAGCCATAAGCTATATTGGGGTTTTTGGTCAAAATTAAAGAAATTCAAAAAGAATATGACGGAATCTTACCTTAATCTGGGTGAAAATCATGACAATAGATTTTTAGATAGCTCCCAAGTCACCCACAATGCTCAATTTTGAGTTACCACTCTCATTCGGGGCATTTGTCTCTTAAGAATAAAGATAAAATAACCAAAATCGCGACTTAGGGGGTCTATTTATAAACCCTTCAGTTATGGATATATGGATATCTCCATAACTTGGATCATGATCTCCATAGAGAGATCACCACACCGTTTTTTATGTTTGCGGTATCCCTCTTCCCCCTCCGTGTACCAGATGACAACAAAGTCAAAAACTTTTTTTCCACCCTCGAAACTCATTCAGAACGTGATCCAATAGTTAAATTTGAGTCCAAACCACATTTTAAATCCATTCGAATAATAAAAACTTTCACCAAATATTTTTTTGGTAAAAAAAATAGGGGCCACACCTATAGTTCTGTTTTTCATAAAATCTGCTCAATAGTAAAATATAAGTCTTGAAGACTTGCGACCTAAACCAAGGGTCCCCTAGCTTAAACTCAACACTTTCGATGCAATGGTGAAGTTGGATTATCCATCCGAGGTCATTTCAACCAAATATGGGTCCCACATCTATATTATTGATTTTTCAACCTATTGATCAATAGGTTAAAATGAGCTCGAGTGCATCGGGACCCAAACCAAAAGTCTACCTAGCCTAAAGTCAATATTTTGGATCTACTGGCATAGTCAATTTGCATATGAGATTGTTTTGCTAAAATTTTTGCCCGATGGCTATTTGGAAACAGCAAAGACTTCTAAATAGAAAATTGTCTCTAAAAATCAAACAAACTGCCCGATAATATAATTATCGGTCCTAGAAAGTCATAAATGACTTGGGGAAGCTATAGACAAGCCCTAATGTCAAAGATAAGAGAAAATATGACAAATGACAAAAAAGGATCACTACAATATCACTACTAAAAGGACCTCCATCCCCAAAAGTCATCGAATAGGAGGAATCTCAAGAGTTCAAAAGGATGAGGTACTGGGCCCGTATGCTCCAAGCATGACTTCCTAGATAACCTCCACAAAGAGCGAAAACTTCTAAGGGATTTTGCAACAGTCATCGCTTTTTCAACAAGCACTCTCATTTCACTTCCAAATAGCCCAAACTCAACCTTAACCACTAACTGGCCTCCAACTGAACCGAAAAGGCTGATGCACGCTAATCTGAACCTCAACAAACTGATACTATCTTGATATCCATGCAAATCAACAAAGGTTTATCCAAGACAAAAAAAACCAAGACATGAGTAATACCATCGACTTTCAATCTAAGTATAACCTTCCTTTACCATTTTACACATGCTATTCACTCCAAACTAGGAGGAAAATCACTTGAGTCCTGTCCATATATTCTTATCACCGAAGACTCAAAGAACTGAAGCTCATCCACTAAAAGTTCATATGGAAAACACAAAAATAAGCTCATAAGGCTCTATCTGGGCATACAAATGGAGATAATCAAGAAATGCAGCCTATGACAATGCTACCACTAGTCCAGATTGTAATCTAGAATATCAAGGCATAACCATTCATCACTGTACCATTCGCTCAAGGATGTCCCATCAATCGATAATGAAACCATATAAAATACCACTCAATTATAATATTTCTATTGAGTATATCATCCAAAATTACCAAAGAAAATTGAAACTCGAGGCCAAATCTAAAATAACCAATAACGGGTCCATGGGTAGTCATCAAAACACTTATCTACTATAATCCATCCAAAGTTGAGAAGACCAAATAGGCAATCATGAAGCATGCTCAACCTGCCTATAAATGAAATCTAAACTTAGATAAATTTAAAATAAAGGTTGCACGCAAGCTCTACAACTCTAAATGGAAAGCTCAATATAGGCTAAATCGATCGATCTCAACTACCCAAACAAAACCTGAACATGGGAAGACATTAATATTCCAAATCTATAATAACTCCAAAATTACCATTCTAAGGCGCCAAGTCAAAATTGAGCCCATAAGTTTGTATCAGTGCCAACTACTCAAATTGACTTTAGAGTCCAAATATAATGTACTTGAGATAAATCATACCAAGTCACAATCGATGGATAGATGAATAAAAAAATCACCACATGGATAACCATCGACTGAAAATGCAAAGAACCATCTCTATATCAGCTAGAGGGCACAGAGTATAGCAACATAATTAAAACCATACCAAAGACTAAATCACCAGCTGAAATTGCAAATGACCCACACCATAACTACCGTAGGGCATGAACTATCAAAACATATTCAAAAACTTCCTAAGGATGCAAACCACACTAGTAAAGGCAAAAACTCTAGCAACTCGGACAGTGCAACTTAAGCCAGAACTATTAATCCAACACTATGTATTGGTGATATTAGCCATAAAAAGATATCATCAAGGAGAAATACTCCATCAAGCCTGACTAGGCTAAACAAACTCTGAAAAATGGGGTCTCCTAAATCTACCCAAGAATCACATCATCAAAAAAGAATAACCAATATCAAACCAAAGGTCAAAGTCAAGACCTCCACTAGAAAATCAACAACTCAAGATAAGGAATTTCCAATTTTCAAACTCTAGAAGCGATCACAAAAAAATCCACCTATCTCTAACTCTCCAACTCTGCTAGACAAAACCATATTGTAATAACAAAGGAGCATCCAATCTCTATGCTAATAACAAGGGTAACCCATCACAAGGAAACGAACCCAAAAAACCTATGGGATGGATCTATGATATCTTAATCTCAAAATCAAAATCTCTGTGGGTGATGAAATAGTCATAATCGAAGAACGATTCTCAAATTGGTCAATCTCACAAATGGGCTATATAGGAAGGGATAACATTAATGAAGGCCTATGTAACCTAGAAGGCAAGTTTAAGGATCCCAAACTCAAAAAATAGATGATATAGCTAAATTGCTGACTCTAGAATCATACCAAAACCAAAGAAGGTCAACCTACCTTAGATACCATAATATATTCCCAAATAAATCTAACATAGCTAATCAAAAGAGAAAAATTAACCTCACTGCACTATAGGAAAGAAATCATCAAATCGGGAAAGATCAACTCTAACTACTGAATAAGATCATAAAATAAAATTCTAACTAGATAACACTAGTCTAAACAACTACCCAAGGAGGATCAATTACATCAAGCAATAATATCAAAAAATTAAAATAACCTGAAGCAGTGATAACAATAACAACAAAAATATCAACATCAATATGATAAATAGGCGATACCAAAATGAACATCAATATCATGTACCATTCAAAGGCCTCTATAAGTCCATTTTCCCAAGATAAATGAGACTCAAACACAACATCTACACCCATGAAGGGGAAATATAAACATAGATCTACTCCATCCACTACTAAAAGAAATAAACCACGGAGTAAAGATATAATCATGATTTCAATAATAAGGCACATAATAACAAATATGATCTTGTCCAAGCATATAATCATTGATGGATACAAAAACCCAAATACGCACAATGAAAACTTATGAATGCTAGAAATAAAAGCACACCAATCATGGTGACATCCACAATCACATGCCTGATGGTGATAGGGACAATTAATTTAGATGGATTTGAACTCGAACTGACCAACTAAATCATCAACCGAGGCATCATGCGCACTATCTCTAACTGAAGTTGCCACAACATCATGGGGATGATCTGAATAGGCTGAATAACTAAAAATCTCATGTCGAGGACACTCTTTAGACCAGTAGCTGATCTCTCTACAATAGTAGAAAACTTCTAAAGCACAAATATGGCGAGAACACAAACTGAGCCCAAATGGATAGACAACTGACATTAAGAGAAATCTCTAGAATTATGTCCATTTTTCAAAAATTAGAGCCTATCTTAATAACTCTAGGCTAGCAAAGAATACATGCTAACTCTGTCTGATCAACTAACTCACACTTGAGGAACTCCCTAAACCAATGTCACATCGCGTCACAACCAAAACAAGCTCTTAGAGGAAATACTAATAGCACTATATTAATAGTATGGCCTCTTACTACTACCTCAATAGGTCCCAATAAATTCTCTCTCTATGGACCTCGCATAGTAAAAATCTAAGAGAAACAAAACACCCAACTACTATCACGTTCTTCAATGCCAAATGAAGTGATAATAGTCCTTTAACACATCCATACACCAATGTCTAGCTTAGAGGGATATAATATAGGAAAATGCCTGGCCCATTCGAGACATCAAATCTTATACTCAGAACTAGTAAAGAACATTGATGAACACCAACAAACCCTACTCTGGACTGGGAACTGCTTAATGATTCGAATGACATCCACGACTGTGAGGGAACTACAACATGACCCAGATGCCTATTGTTGAACCTCAAAAGGCTTAAGTAGACACAAGCTAAATTAGAGCCTAAGCTGGCCCCAAATACTTTTGGCTGATATTGAAGGTCTTCAATATCAATCTCTAACTCTATAGTCTGATATTGGGCTAAAACTTTGGAAATGCATGTCGAAGTCTCATCAATATATGTCCACCACATTACCCATCTTGCACACTTCATCATAGATAGAATTAACTTAAAGAATGTGTTCGAGGTTCGCACAAGGGAGGACACAAAGAAGTATTCAAGAAGTGAATTTTCTAAAATATCCCTGTAGCCTTACAAAGATAGGACATAAATATCTTTGCACCAATCCACAGGACTTTACTAATTACTTAGCTCTTGTACTAATACGCTGGTGATACTTGAATCTAATACAAATTTATCATGACTCAGTTTCTTAGAATGACGGCACCTACTATAACTCACCAGGAGGGAAGCCAAACCTATAGTCTAGAACGGTTAGTAACTAACTACCGAATATATAAAGAAAAGAATTACAGAATAGATAAAATATATAATATAATCACAAAACCTGATGGTATTAGTACAAGAGCTTCTAATATAATAAGAGTACAAGAATGAATTATCAAAAGTGATTACACTATTACATCTTATCTTTGAATACAACATGAATAAAAACCTACAACATAAGAAAGAGGTAAGTAATACTCTAAACTTCAGGATATCACTCTAAGTCTTCGAACCATAGATTCTCTTCATGACCCACACATTAATAATGATAACCTGTACTATAATCTACAGGTTGTAAAAGTGTAGTATGAGTACCAAATGAATGGTACTCACTAGGCTACTGCCAACTGTGCTCCAAATATAATGAAGAAATATACAACATAAAAACGGAATGAAAACTACACCCAAGAGTCTAGAAATCATATATAAATCCAAAGACATAATAAGGAACCACTATCATATTCATGTCAAAGAGTCTAACAAAATAAGACTAAGGAAGTATCAAGGATGAGCTACCCTATTCCAGTCATATTCATGAAACCCAATACTATGCCATATATCCTAGGCCAACATACAAATAAAGGATAAAAGAAGGATCTATATATCAATATACAAGGCCAATGAATGAATATACAATATAAACAAATTAAGGAAGAGATATATGGTATTACCATACCTACATATAGTTGGATGTAAATATCTATACATATAAATATGAGGTATACTCAAGAATAACCCAAATCATCATGTCCTCATTTTAAGACCTCGTTATATTTCTATCTGGATTTAGTACTATCATACTAAAGATTTATAATCCACTTGGCTAGATAGGAAATAATCAAATATAATAATAATAATGTATTTGTAAGATAGAAGAGGCCAAAAACATATCTCAATCTCACTATAGAATCAATGACCAATCTATTATAAACTAGCCATAATATCGATCATAACAATAATAATAACAATCCAATAACAACATGAGTAACCTGCTATTTTGGATAACCAAATATCAAGTCGAGCCTATGCATGTCCCCACTGCCCCAGGCTTGGAAGGTTCAATCAATATACATCAACACAAGGCATAGT
This sequence comes from Capsicum pubescens, assembly GCA_030864215.1. Taxonomy (NCBI): domain Eukaryota; kingdom Viridiplantae; phylum Streptophyta; class Magnoliopsida; order Solanales; family Solanaceae; genus Capsicum; species Capsicum pubescens. The sequence continues at coordinate 104,822,845 of CM061545.1, read as the reverse complement.
AATCATCCATATTTATACAACCATCCCTTATTGATTGATTGACATAGTTGCATACTGGTGATAGGTGATGCACATATAGGTATGAATGCAACACAATTAACAATAAGATAATTATCATCATCATAATCAACCTCTAGACTTTCCAGGTATATAATCATCAAAGTATCCTCTATCCTTGTTGGTTATTAATATCATCATCATAATATGCTCCAGACTTGCCGTGTATCATCACATTATCATAATATCCTCCGACCTTGCCAGGTATCAACATCATTATCAGAATATCCTCCTACCTTTTTGGGTATCAACATCATCATCAAAATATCTAAATTAATGTCACACAATAAAGATCAAGCCCCACAAGGGCCAAAGTAAAGTGCAAGCTCCACGATGGCTAATGTAAATGACAAGCCCCACATAGGCCATAGTAAATAGATATGAAAAGAGAAGCAAGGTAATGTATATTTCCATAATTCATCATTCATCATCAATATCACATCTTTAATAAGTATATCTAATATAGGTACACAGACTCAACCCGTGGCTAAAAGAGTGTAAATCTATAAATTTGTTGCCAGGAGTAAACTTTGGAACTAAATCTCTATAAAAGTGTAGAAAGGGTTTGCATATCTCACGTCTAGAGTAAATAGTAATGTCAAATCATGTACCAAAATATCTCTCGATTAAATTTGTAAAACATCATTATTAACCTCCTTTACACATATAATTTACTCATTTAGTTATGTTGTTACTATTGTGAAGAAATTCATTTTAAGGTAGAAAGTGGGTTGTAGCCCTTAGTTGACAATAATAATAAGGTTATAATCTAATTGGAGTCGTATTAATTACCGATGAAATAATTAGGAATATATTGAATCTATGTATTTCATCACCAATATTGAAATAATGGAATCATAAACATCATACTACATCTTCCTTCGTCCCATATCGTAGAGATATTTATATAAACATATATATGTTCATAAGCTACAATTGTATCTTATACAGGAATAATACTTCCCAAATATCCAAATTATATCATAACACGTCCTTTGTCCTAATAATGTGTACATAATAATTACATCATTATAATCATAACCTTAGGCCGATATACATATCTGTAACTCATATTGATAATCATATTAGTAAGTCATCTTGTATTTATAAGTCATAGCCTAACTATGAGGCATAACATATCTATAAGCCATAAAGCTTATTTTTGATCATCTCATATCTAGGAGGTGTAATATATCAATAAGCATCTCACATCTAGGAGGCATTTCCTATCTATTGGTCATACATATTGACTATGAGTAAATATCATCTCTATAGGTGAAATATGATAGCTTTGAGGAAATATCATCTCTATAGGCCAATTATCATAACTAAGAGGAAATATCTTCTCTATAGGCCAATTATCGTAACTTAGAGTAAATATCATCTCTATAAGCCAATTATCATAACTTCGAGGAAATAGCATCTCAAAAGGACCAATATCATTTCTATAATGAAATAATGGCCATAAGCCATTTAATCATTATCAAGGGAAAATACAATCACAATTTACCAAGACACAAAGTAAACTATTCTAAACATTCAATAGTCTCAATTAAGCCTAACATCTCACTAAATCCCTAAGGCTAAAATAGGTCTTGACCTAAGTAGGACGGAATCCCACTTCTAATCCTTGTTTTCGATGTTTACACAAACTATGACTCAATCTAGGCTAAGGTATCTAGTTCAACTACTAGATGTAAAGTAAGCCACAATAAAGTCTAAGATAGGAATTTTGACTAGAAACATAGGTATTTAAGTTAAATTTACCCAAATTATGGTTTCAAGATCACCACACTAGCCCAACAAGATAAAATATACTAATCATTCATCCAACGCTAAAATGAAATACCTTGGGAATTTAACCCTTGAAAAATTTCTTGGGTTTTGGACTTAATAGACTTGTATGACTAAATGGTACCATTCGTACTCTTAGATACAGGTTGGGGAATGGCTTGATGGTGCACTCGTATGTTGGGCAGTAGGGCTAGCTTGGTTACTATCCAAGATACAACTCAACATTGTATGAGTCGTATGTTTGGATTTGAGGGGTACAATGCCAAGTCATATGGTGTTTGGTTCATTGGTCTTATGAAAATTGTCCATGATACGGTTTAGAGGTACGGGTTGTGGTACCAATCATACCTAAGGTATGCGTTGGGTTAGTGTATTTGTATTGGAACTAGTGTGGAGGGTATTGAAGAGGTCTATGGTATGAGTAAGGGTACCACTCATACCCTATGGTAGGGTTTACATAGATGTGTCATACCCTCCTAGGACTTGGTTTCCAACTTTTAAGTAAGGGTAGTCTGGATATTTCCCACCCCCAAACCCTTATGTAATCATAGTATATAACCCTTTGTGGACTCTTATAACATTTGTAAAAGAATAGAAACACTCTAATTACATTGTTTAAACACTCACTTGAAGATTGGAGGCTAGGGTTTCTACATGTATTCTTCAAAAAGCTCAAGAGTCAAGTTATGCTCCAAAAATCCTTATGTATAAGGCATGTACATCTTCTATCATTGTTCGTTCCAACTAAATGTATGATTCATTATGTTTCAAACATTGATTTGTGAAATCATAAATGGTGGTTTTGAAGAAATATTGAGGGTCTTGATGCATGTTATTTCGTATTGGTTTAAACTATGTTTTAACATATTTTTGGTAATAGTTTGCACATATGGGTTCTTGTTGGTTAGGGTTTAAAGAATGGGTCATATTTAATCTTAATTATGATGGTATATTCTTTGGTTTTGGTCTTGGTAAAGTTATTCCCTCAACATGTTTGGTAAAATACCTAAAAGAATGTTTTCACTCTATTATTGAACTTTCATTGGAACTATTGGATAGTGTGGTTTGGTAATGGAACCCTAAATGAATTTGGATGTTTTTGTATGGTTTAAATAGTTTAAATAGTATAAACTCATTAAATGTTTGGAACGGTCTAAAATAGTTTAAATGGTGTGAATTTTTTGGAATGATTAAAGGGTAAGGTCTTGGTGGTTATGGTTGGTTTTAATGAAAACCTTTTGCGGTATGTTGGAATTCCTTAAGTGAATGAAATAATGAAATTTGTGTGAATAATAGTTATTGCTAAATTGAACATCCTTGTGGCGTACAATGGAATCGCCAAAGTAAATATGTTAAAGGAACACTTGTGGGGTACAACGGAATCCCCCAAGCTAATATAATAATGGAATACTTGTGGGGTACAATTGAATCCCTAAATAAACATAATGAAACACTTGTGGGGTAAATGGGACTCTCATAAGTTATCTTGGTAAATGGGTATAGGGGAATCCCTTTACCTTAAATATTTTGTCTAAGGATAGTACTTGAATATTATAGTGGGTATGACAATACCACTATTAATAGCCTTGGTAAATGATAAATGGTATAATGGATTGGTTGGTTAGAAATAATTTTAATTAGGTAATAATGACAAGGTGTGATATCTAACCGTGAAGGTGGGAATGCAATGAATGAACAGTAAAAACTCATGTTTAAAGACATGAGGTGTAGGGAATGGAAACTTTTTTATGATACTGCGAGCTACACAGGAATCCTCTAAGTACACTATACATATGTATCATAGAGGTAAGGGTACTCAAGAATCTCTTACTTTTATGATATATTTGATTTATGTGGATATAAGAATCGAGGACTATTTTGGTGGTTATAATGGACCCATATAGCCCTTTGGTGGTTAAGTATGGTTAAGATACACATACCCAGGATAATAGTTTCAAATGCATGCTAAGCCCGATCCCCTTCCTAACATGGTTATATATATGTATGGTTTGTATGTATATGGATGCTTTACTTGGTTTTATTAAATGACATTATTTTATCCTTATCCTGAGTTCATGCTAGAGTTCACCCGCTATCCCATCTTCAAGCGGCTGTATCCCCACATGATGTAGGAACTGACCATTCTACTCTTCCTGCTTAGTGATCGAATTCGAGATCGGCTATTAGATTTAAGTGGTGAACTTTCATAGTTTGGAAGGCATCTATTTTATGTCATGGATTATTTTTGTACTTTTGTCTTTCCTAGACTTAGATTATAGCTATGCCGAGATGTCTCGACTAGGTACTCTTCCATTTAGTTTAGAGGCTTTGTGTGGACAATTGTGGACTTGCATATGGAATGGATGGATTATGTCATATATATATAAACATAAATTAAATTATTGTCTTGGTTTTGGTTTATGGTTTTGGTTTGGTTGGATTGGTTGGTTATTGGGTGGATTGACTTAGTTGGGTTAGCCCTGAATATAATCTCATCCCAAAGTCACCATATGGTGGATATGTTAGCTTGTTATATATTTAGAGTTCATCCGACTCAGGGTATAATTTGGTTTGTTGGGTTTGGTATCAGTGGTGGTTTCCGATTTAGGTTGGATTTAAAATTACCCATTATGATAAGGTCCCAGTTCAGGTCATGTCAAGCTGGTATCAAAGATTTAGGGTTCGATGTCATGGGGTATCCACAAAGCCGTGTCAAGTAGAGTCCTTCTTATGGGTATATTTTGCACCACACTTATAATCAGGATACTACAAGGAATTTAGGAATGTTTCACTTTCATTGTGTTCTACTTTTCGGATATGGATTCTAAGGTCAAGAACTTTCCCATGAATTTTCTTTGGTTCACTTTTTGGATCATATCCTCTCAATGATCTAAAGTTTGTGGAAACTCACCTTTCCTACTCGAGGAAAATATGGACGGATCTAGTCTAACTAATAGGGCACAGTCTTAGTCAAGGGTTGCTGCTTCTGGTTTATCCTATGGAGTCCCACTAGTCTCCACTGATCCTAATTTGAAAGTTCACACTCATTATCTTATATCCTAAGAAGAGGTTACCAATGTCGAGTTTTGTCATTCTATTAATCTATTGACCCATATAGTGACAAATCTGTCACAACGGTTTGGTCTTATTAATAAGAGAAGAATGAGGAAAGTAAGGAAATAGGAAAGGTAAGGGTTGTCTATTCTCTGAACAAAGAAGAGGCCAATGGTGTGGTAGTAAGTGGTCCAACAGAAAGAGTTGGGTGAGTCCTAACTCTTTTTTTGTGGCTAATGTTCCTGCTCCCTACCCGAATCCATTGGGAGGAATATGTTTTTAGAGTGGTAATGCTTCTAGGGCATAAGGTGCCCAATCTCAGGCTATTGGAGCCCAATCCATATCATCCCATCTTTCTTATAGATTTTATGGCTAGTCACACCGTGGTTGATGCAAGAATGGAATAAATCATTATTTTAGTTATGGTCGATTCGGTTATATACGATGGGAATGTCACATATGGATTGCCGCTTGAGCAAATAGGATATCAGTTGCTACTTCCCTAGATCTTAAACCAAGGGCTGCTACTTTGGGTTTTGGATCTGGTCGGGATAGTCTTAATGCTTTTACTAACCCTCGGGAGGCTTAGGTATCTTCTGATGCCAAAACAGAGATGTTGAACACTCCTTTCTTTATGGAGTGAATGGTTTACACGGTTTAGGGTCCCCTCTTTTTTGTGACCTTATTTGTGGCTGTGTATTTTGGTTTTGGTCATAAGGTTATTTTAAGCTTTTTTTTTCTATTTTTACCCTAGTAGGTGACTCTGCAATTGCTTAAAGAACCTATGGGTGTGTGTAGTATCTGTTGGTCTTGGTGGATTTGTTTGACTCAAATATGGTGGATTTTGATGTCATTTGGGGGATGGATTTGTTCTACTCATGCTATACATTATTAGATTGTTATGTTCGTACAAATTATTTTTAGACTCCCTGGTGAGTTATTTACGGAATAAGAGGATAGTTTCATTCCCTGTCTATTAAGGAAAATGGTTATATCATATCTTAGATATCAAAGATTGGTGTCCAAAGGGATGTCTCTATTATCATTTGGTCCGATTTATAGATTTTAACTCGAAAGGTCCTTCTTTGCATTTGGAATCGATGGTGGATAAATTTCCTAAGGTTTAATTGATGACCCTCGTGGCATCTTTCTAATGGGCAGGTCGATTTGGGACTAGTTATGTATTAGACATTTGTCCAATTTCTATTCATACTTTATCGAATGGTTTCGATTGGGTTAAACGAGTAATTAAGGGATCTTTTAGACAATGGTTCCATTTATTCTAGTGTTTTTACGTTGGGTGTCTTCATTCTTGCATGCATAAGGAAATGGTTTCCTAGAAATGCATAGGTTGTAGGTAGATGACTAAGGAATTTTAAGAAGTCCTCATGGTAGGGCTGATCATGTATGTGTACATCCTCTATGGGGTACTTTACTGGTAGTGCATAGTGGTTGATAGACACTAAGTGCGAATCTTAGATATTTGATTTGATAAAGAGAGCATATTTTCTCAGGGATAGCAATATGGTCATGGTGGAGGTAAATTAGTAAGTTGGATGAGGTATATGGAAGATGTGAGGTTGATGGCTTAGTAAAGACAATAGTAGGAAAGTTGTAACTTATAGATCGGAAGTTCAGGTTGAACTGATGGATTGTGGGTCTAGTCATTGGATGGTTTAGAGCATGGGAGCTTGCATTCTATGCTAGGCTCTAGGTAGCCTTTGGGTTGATGAGATTCTGGGTATAGAAGAACCAAGTGTCCCTAGTGTACATCCTTGGTGACAACCATTATGGTGGAGTGTTGTGCTCATAGGTGTAAAGGGATAAAGGTTGATTGTTAATCTTAAGTTTCCTTTTAACTGTAGACTTCAATGGGAGGTCGTGTTGAACATTCTAGTGATACTCTTCTATCTCGGTTAAGAGAGTACTATACTAGTGTTATGTGCATTCTTATAGCGCTTATGCCTAAGGTTCTCATTTTGCATTCTCCTTGTTTCATGGATCTGAATCTTGACTTTATGTTATGTTATATATGGTATATGTGGTTGTGTTTATTTCGGTGTCCAATTCTAAGAACTTCTTTTAGGGCATGTTTTGGTTTGGATGATTCTTCATTATGACCTAGGTGGTTGTTATGAAGTACTTAGTGCATATAGTGATGTGCTTTGTTTCTGGGATCTTTCTTTGGGTGGCATGGAAATTCTTGTAATGTGGTTCCTTAAGGTTTCTTCATGTGTTAGGATGGCAGTGGCTTGGAAAGCATGTTGAGGTCTTGAAACAAGAAATGTAGGAGTCCCTAAGTGTGGGAGAGTCTGGGGTGATTACTAGAACTAAGGTTTTAGAAGGTAAGGTAAAGTTGTGATCATGAGAAATGGTTAGGAAGGGAATAGGTGGTGGAAACATTTGTGAAATTATAAAGGATATTAGATATTTGGAAGGGTAGATCATACCGCAGATATATAAGTGGTAGGCTTGAATGTTGTGATTGGTATATGTACCAATAGTTGTGTTGGGTACTAAAGAGACCTGGGAAGGTATGTTTTATTAATTATTTTCATGGCATGATTGTGTTATGTTCTTAGGTTTCCAATTATAGGTTGGGGTTTCTGATTATGGTGGTTGGTTATGGTTTTCCCATGTCTTTTACTTATAGTTTTCCTAAATAATAGTGGTGGAGGCAGAGTAGTGTCTCGAGATGGATGTAAAGAGTAGAGCAGGATGACCTAAGTTAACTCCTTTTTGTTTTGGATTGGTTTGAACATGGAAGTGGTGGTGTCTAGTTAGACTCAAGCTTTAGTGATGTATCTCAAGAAATTATAAGTTGAATTGGACTTGCTCTCTAGCATGAGTCCATTCATCCGGTATTCCAAGTTTTTATTTGGAGGTAAGGTATGGATGGTCCTTCATTGGTTGGTTTCTTTGGGTGGTACTGGTATCTTGGATTTCTTGTTCCTTAAGGAGGTCCCAGTGAGGAACTTGGATCGGTAAGTTCACAAGTTACAAACGAAAGGTGTGTCTTCGGTAAAGGTTCCATAGTGAAACCAAAGGTCCAAGAAAGACATTTGTGATGCGGAAGGGGACATGTAGTCCAAGGATCCGTGTTGGTTCTTCATTCTCGAAATTCATGTGAAAAGTGTATGATCTTCGACACATCTTTGTTTTCTAACTTGGTTAAAGGTAAGGAATGGTTCCTCTTGCATCTTTGCTTTCTAACTTAGTTTGAGGTCGGAATGAAGGTGTTGGAGTGTAAATCATATTTGCGGTTATGGGGTGATCCTATGATCTTGGTTTATGTCTATGTCCTCTAAATTAGTTAGAGGGAAGTTTTATGTATGATAATAAGTTATCTCATGCTTGTTCCTATACTAACCTGTCATTCGGGGATGAATTATCCTCAGGGGTACCATTCGTACCCTTGGATATGGGCTGGTGGATGGCTTGATGTCTGACTCATATGTTGGGAAGCAGGGTTGGCTTTGTTACTGTCCAAGATATGACTCAACATTGTACGAGCCATATGCTTGGATACATGGGGTACAATGCCACGTCGTATGAGGCTTGGTTTGTTGGTCTTATGGAAACTGTCCATAATACAGTTTGGGGCTACGATTTGGGGTACCATTTGTACCCTAAGGTATGAGTTGGATTAGTGTAGTCGTATTGGAACTAGTATGGAGGATCTTGGGGAGGTCTAGGGTACGAGTTTGGGTACCACTCGTACCCTAGGGTACGATTTACATGGGTAAGTCATACCCTCCTGGGACTTGGTTTCCAGATTTTAAATGAGGGTAGTCCAGATATTTCCCAACCCTAAAACCTTATGTCCTCACGGTATATAACCCTTGGTGGCCTCTTATAAAACTTGTAATATAATAGAAGCACTCCAAATACATCTTTAAACACTCGCTTAAAGATTAGAGGTTAGGGTTTCTACATGTGTTCTTTAAAGGGCTCAAGAGTCAAGTTACTCTCTGGAATCCTTGTGTATAAGGAATGCACTTCTTCTCTCATTTTTAGTTCCAACTAAAGGCATGATTTAATGTGTTTCAAACACTGATTTGTGAAATCATAAATGGTGGTTTTGAAGCAATGTTGACGGTCTTGATGCATGTTGTTTGGTGTTGGCTTAAACTATGTTTTTACATGTTTTTTGTAATGGTTTGCACATGTGGGTGCTTGGTGGTTAGGTTTTAATGAATGGGTCATGGGTAACTTTAATTATGATGGTTTATGTTTTGGTTTTGGTCTTGGTAAAGGTATGCCCTCAATATGTTCAATAAAATGCCTAAACATTATTGAACTTTCATTGGAACTATTGCATGGTATGGTTTGGTAATGGAACCCAAAATAAATTTGGATGGTTTTGCTTGGTTTAAATAGTTTGAATAGTATAAATGCTTTAAATGTTTGAAATGGTGTAAAATGGTTTGGAATGGTTAAATAGTAAGGTCTTGGTGGTGATAGTTGGTTTAAGTGAATACCTTGCGGGGTACATTGGAATCCCCAAGTGAATGAAATAATGAAATTGGTTCAAATAATGGTTATGGATTAATTGAACATCCTTGTGGGGTACAATTGAATCCCCCAAGTAAACATGTAAAAGAAACACTTGTGGGGTACAACAGAATCCCCTAAGCTATTATAATAATGGAATACTTATGGAGTACAATGGAATCCCCCAAGAAAACATAATGGAACACTTGTGGGGTACATGGGACTTCCCTAAGTTAACATGGTAAATGGGTACATCGGAATCTCTTTGCCTTAAAAGATTTGGCTAAGGACAATACTTGGAAGTTTTAGATGGTATTACGATACCACTTTAATAGCCTTGGTAAATGATAAATGGTATAATGGATGGGTTGGTTGGAAATGGTTTTGATTGGTCAATAATGGCGGGGTGTGATAACGCTCAATCTACAGCTCTCGTAGGAGTGTAAAGCGGTCGTTAGCAAATATAGAACCCAACCTGGGTTGGGTATCGATCCCTCAGGGAATAGCTTGGTCAAGAAGTAAGCAACGATTACTAGACTTTTAGTGCAAGTCTCGTAAAAAGGGGGGAATTGTATTGTGAAAGTAATGTAACCAAAATAAGAGAGTAAAGCAGAAAATAGCAAAGTAAAAGAACGAATGTTTTGTAATATGTAAACAATGAGAATTGAGGAGTTGGGGTTATGTCCACCTTCTGAGTTATACGTCTCTATTGGCTATGAGTGTGCGGAATTCAGACATGCATGTGCTTATAGAGAATTGTATTCGATGGTAAATCCAGGCGTCTTTCGACCTATTCGAGGATTATTTCACTTTAACTCTTTCGAGCTTAAAGCGTGTCTAACGGTACGAATTCTCCAAGAGGCTAATCCAGTTACGACACTAACTTTTTAATAGGGGATGGGACCCTACTACCTTGACATTATCTCTTTTCCAGACATATAACCTTTCTTTCGAACAAGTTAAATGTTATACTGGCGTATTCTTGCATTTGCAACCACAAAGAATTTAGATTAAGATGAAGAGAATAATGATATAAGCAGCATACGTGTCACGAACTCACAAACTCACAGCAATAGATAGTATCTCATTCGGCTTCCATAACCCCTACAGAGAAGTTTAGTTACCCATGAGTGCGAAGGAAATCACAATTGACATTGTTGTTATACCACAATAAAGATTTCACGTTTGTAATGGTGTGGTAGGCGTTAGGCGTGAATCCCTTAGCAAAGTAACGTTTCTCTTGTTGTGGAATTTAAGAATAGATGAATAGCAGAAGAAAAATAGAATTAATGGAGGAATGATTGTTTAGAACTAGAATGTCTTAGAAGTAGAATAGAATAGAATTGAATGTAAGAAGATGTCTTAAAATCTCTAGCAAGATAGGGTATTTATAATACCCATATCCTATTCCTACTAAGCTAATGAAATGCTTAACCAAATCCTACTAAGCTAATGAAATACTTAACCCAATTGTACTAGGTTAATGTATCATTATCCTAATCCTAACAAGCTAATGTAATACTTAACCCAATTGTACTAGGTTAATGTATCATTATCCTAATCCTAATAAGTTACTGCTAGTCCCCAAAGTCTTCAGAAATGTTGTTTTAGCCCGGGACAGATTTTCCATGCGCCATCTTTAGTCCTTGGCGTCCAAGATTGGCTTTTCTCCTTTCGTGAATCTTTCTTTGGCGTCAAGTTATCCATAAAATGCTGAATTCTGCATCATTTATACCTGAAACTTTGCTAATCATGTTCGTTAGCTCACTTACAGGAAAAAGGACTAAAAGTGCATGAAATATATAATTTGTTCTCAAAACTAGGCTAAAATATGGGCAAAATATAGTGCTATAGGCGTGTAAATTCGCCTATCATCAAGGTGTGATAGCTAACCGTGAAGACGAGAATTCCATAAACTAAAACTGGAAACTCATGTTTGCCGACATGAGGGGTAGGGCATGTCGACCCTTTTATGATACTACGAGGTACACAGGAATCCTCTAAGTACACTGTACACATGTATCATGGAGGGTAAGAGTACTTGGGAATCCCTTACTCATACGGTATCTCTGGTTCGTGTAGCTACATGCACTGGGACCGTTCATGGGGTTACAATGGACCCTTATAGCCCGTGGGAGGTTAAGGAAGATTAAGCTACACATACCCAGGTTAATGATTTAAAATGCATGCTAAGACCGGTCCCCTTCCCGGCATGGTTATATATATGTATGGTTTACTTGGTTTTATTAAATGGCATTATTTTATCCTTATATTGAGTTTATTCTAGTGTTCACCCGCTAACCCATCTTCAGGTGGCTGTATCACCAAGCGATGCAGGAATAAGACATTCTACTCCTCCTGTTTAGTGATCGGATTTGGGATCAACTATTGGACTGAAGTGGTGAGCTTCCATAGTTTGGAAGCCATCTATTTCATGTCATGGATTACTTTATGTACTTTTGTCTTTCATAGACTTGGATTATGTCTATGTCGGGGGAATGTTCCGACTAGATACTCTTCAGTTTGTTATAGAGTCTTTGTATGGACAACTGTGGACTTAGGTATGGTATGGATGGATTATGTCATATATATATATAAATATACATTGATTTATTGTCTTGGATTTGGTTTGGTTGGATTGGTTGGTTATTGGGTGGATTGACTTGGTTGGGTTGGCCTTGGATTTAGGCTCACCCCAAACTTACCACATGGTGGATATATTATCTTGTTATATGTTTAGAGTTCGTATGACTCAGGGTATATTTTGGTTGGTTGGGTTGGGAATCGGTGGCAGTCTCCAATTTGGGTTGGACTTGAGATTGCCCATTACGACAAGGCCTTGGTTCGGGTCGTGTCATAAAACCACATCCCAAATCTAGCATTATATCATATTCATTCTACAAATTAGTCCAATCTAGGGAAAAGACAATCAAGTTCCAAATGGGTACTGAGCAATTCAACTTACGAGTCAAAACCCCCCTTTAATCCCTAAAATTCAATATTCTATACTGAAGTCATTCTATCTATAATAAAACTTATCATTCACATTCACATTCAATATATCACACATCATCTACGGAGAAGAGTAGATAGAAGCCTACCTCAAAGTCAAATCATAAAACCTCACATTATTCACCAAAGCCTCATCCATCATGACTTTATAATCCCAAAACACTATCACACTATCAAAATTATAATGTACTCATCAATACGAGTCTAATGATCCCCAAATTGCACTATTGTGCTTTAGTTCCAAAAACGACACCAAAAAGCCCAAGTAGGTCCCACGTTCGGAAAATGCATTTTTGAGGTCAACCGAAAATTTATACATGAACAAGGAACCATAACACTAAAGAAATGGGTGAAAAAAAAGATAATTTGGGGCTAAAATTAAGCCCTAAGATATATTGGGGTTATGGGTCGAAACTAAAAAAATTCAAAAAGAGTTTGATGAAATCTTACCTTAATATGGGTGAAAATCATGACAATTGATGTTTAGAAAGCTCCCAAGTTAGCCACAAGCTCAATTTTGAATTACCACACTCATTTAAGGCCTTTGGCTCTCACGAATAAAGAGAAAATGACCAAAATCACGACTTCAGTGTCTATTTATAGCCTCTTCAAGTATGTAGATATGGATATCATCATAACAGGGATTATGATCGCCATTGGGTGATCACCACACCCTTTTTTGCGATTACGGTATCCCCCTTATGCACGAGAGACAACAAAGTCAAAACCTTGTTTTTGACCTTCGAAACTCATTCGAAACCCTATGAACATGATCCAATAGTAAAATTTGAGTTCTAACCACATTTCAAATTAATTGTAATCATCAAAACATTCATCCAAGATCATTTTGGAAAAAAAGTGAGGCCCACACCTATAGTTCCATTTTTGAAAAAATCTGCTCAATAGCCCAAAATAAGTCCTGATACATGAGGACATGAACCAAGGGACTCCCTAGCCTAAAATCAATGATCCAAATGCGATGGCAAAGTAAGATTTTCCATTTGAGGTCATTTCGACCAATCACGGGTCCCACACCCATATTACCAATTTTTAACTTTCCAACCAATAGGCCAAAATGTGCTCTAGTGTATTGGGACCCAAACAAAAGGTCTACCTAGTCTAAAGTTTATATTCTAGATTTGCTAGAGCAGTCAAAATTTGCATCCGAGATAATTTACTAAAGTTTTAGCCCGGTGACCATTTTAAACCAGAAAAGACTTCTACATAGGGGATTGGTTTTAAAAACCAAATGAACTACTCGATAACTAAACTATCGGTCCCAGCAAGTCATAAATAACTTAGGGAAGCTATGGAGAAGCCCTAACGGTAAAGATAAGTGAAAATATGATAAATAACTAGAAAAGGTCATTATATGAACCCAGTCTACGACACTTAAACTGGAAAGTGGGACTTAGACCTAAAATATCCATTTTTCTCTTTTTATTTACCCATCTATTTTTTTTTCATAATGACCCTCTCCTACATAGGTACCATGCAACCAAAAGGGACTCAAAAGTAAAGTGATGCTACTCCCACCTCGAAACGAAGAGAGAGAGCCCAAGACCCAAAATCTATACTTTAAGACGAGTCTCTTGAGATAAATAGGTATATTGAAGAGTATGAGATACATCATCGTACAAGGCAAAAAATATTGGAGGAAGCTATAGCTATGGCCATACCACAAGCTGCACTACAAACTCAGTCATAATTTTTCTATCTCTTACTGCATATGCCCCTACCTCTCTGCAGTACGAAGAGGGAGAAAATTATCTGAGTCTAGTGATTAAAAGGAAAATATTGCTGTACCCCAGTCTAAATAAAAATAGAATCATCTAAGTCGGGTAGTGTTAAGAAAAATGCTTATTCTACCAAATCTAAAAAGAGAGATGAGTCCTCCAAGTATGGTGAGGGTAAAGATGATACAACTGCCGGGTCTATTTTAGAGCTGATGTACAGAGTTCCAAAAAACACTTTGACACTACCTTTATGCAAGCGAAATGCCTGATCTACTTTAGACTGGGAAAATAGAAGGTGGTTTTCTTAGGATATGGTAGTGATTTATGACATGGATTCCAAGTTGACTGAGAGGGTGATTTCAAAAGGAACATTGCAGAGAAATCCAACATTCAAATAGATAACTTGGTTGGGATTATAGAAATAAAGACCGTATTTGATAAATACAAGTTTGGTTGGAAGGGGAAGCCTTCTAGGATCTATAGTCATGAGTTTTTCCATGATTTCTATGACTCGTATACCACTTCAGTTGATTTAATCACACCTGCAGGGAAATGATCTTGAGACCAACCTTCATTGACCCATACTTTGGTTTCAGATACACAGGTTGATATGTCCAAGTATACTATTCGGTGGTTCTTGTTTGATCCTGGACGTAAGATGCCGGTTAGTATAGTAGAGTTTGATTATCACATGGAGACAATGAAATATAAGTCCAAGATGAAGCATCTTGAGTATAAGTTGGAGTTATTGAGGTGGGCTTCTAGCTACATTACTGAGAGTAAGGTTGATGCCCACTGGGTCTTAGTGTAAGCAAATATAAAAAAAGTAAATCTTGAACTTTGTGGGAGTTATTTGGTGGTTCATTGTGTGAAAAAAGTTGGGACCAACTGGAGTAGGCATTTAGAGGGACCACAAGAATCCCATTCCCATGCCTAATTAAAAAGCATTATCATACAGATGGTGTAGTAATATTACTTGGTGTTTCTCATATAGATGAGGTTACCCGAGTTGTGGATGTTGGTTAATTCATGATGATGCTAACCCAATTACTTAGAAAAAGTCACAACCTTCTACTTTATAAGGAGTGGCCCTATTTGAGAGGCCTTTAGATATAACTGGGTTGGTAAACATTCTATCCTTGGGTGGTAAGAGAGAGAGTGTGATTCAACCTCATGAGAGAACAACCCCCATATGTAGTGAGGAGGTATTAGGCATTATAGTTCAATCATACACTTCTATAGTTCCTTCTCATCCTCCTTCTTTTTGCATGTTTAAAGAGTTTCATAAGTTCTTGAAGTGGTTGTTTAATAGACAAATTTAGCTGGTTGAGCGGAAGAATCATATCAATAACCAGTTGGTGAAGTTAGATTAAGCCATAGATTTAAACTATGACTGAGACATCTAAGGCATGGGTGGAGGCTTGAGTTCTAACCGCGATGGAATTGTTTATGTGAGAGCTTCATGAGAGGATTGATACTTTTGAGATTTGAATGGGTAATAGACTGTGGGAGGCCTAGATTCTAGATTTATCTAGTCTGTGAGATGAGGTGGCCACATTGAGCATCGAGGTCCAAGCATATACAATAAACACACTCCAGTCATACCCTCATTATTCAACCTATCTTGCAGCTACTTCCTAAGAATTATCATTGGTGTTTATCTTTTTGAGGATGATGAACCTCCACTGCTAGGGGAAAAAGGAAACGGATCTCTACAGAGAAGAGTGTGAGTTCTCATAAGTTTTAGAGAGACTTGAAAAAGATAGCTAAGGAGTCCTAGATATAGTATCATGTTGACCATATTAAGAATGAACAGTGGCAGTTGGGATCGTCATCTAGTCACCCATCACCATCACCTAGCTTGAATCCTGTAGTGCCACTTGACACTCCAGTTATGGGTGAATCCACATCTAGCATCTAGAGTGTCATAGGTATGTATTCACTCCCTTGTTCCTATTGATTTCTTATTTATTTACTAAGAAAAATGTATCATTTCATAGTTGAGGTAGGGGTATACCACCACTCAGGAGGGGGGTTTAATTATCGTGTCTCTTCTCCACTAAGTGTGCTATCATAGTAGAGTCGGTATGTTTAGGATGTTATTTATGTTGTGTTATGTGTTTGATGTGTTTAATTAGGATAATGATGGGGAAACTTAGTGCATTCATGTTTTGAATGATTCTTAACTAATTTTTAATGCTTAAATGACTTTTGATGTTTAAAGGATACCTTTCCTGAATTTTTTTTACTGCGTGTTCTGATTGTGCAAAAACTGTGAACATTGTTTGATCTTGTTATGACATTAGTATCATGGTTAAAATAGTTGTAGCTTAGCATTTCATGAATCAAATAGGTAGTAGTTAATGGTGTAGCCTTATGCTATGTGGGTGTGAGGTTGTTTACTTAGTTCACTATGTATGTGTGATCTAGAACTTACACAGTTAGTCTTGCCTAGGTTTTAGGATAGTTGGTTGGTAAAGGATCATAGGTAGTTTTTGAATAAGTCCACTTTAAGGCTAAATGCCTGACCAAAGGAAATAAGTATCCATTGATTATGAATTCGAGCCTAAATTTACCATTTTATTTCATTAACCTATTCACCCTCCTATTTCTACTTACAATGAACTTTTCTTGGCCCTACTCCCTCCTTGTAAATAGACCAACCTTTTCCACTTACCCACCTTATTCATCCATGCTATTCACTCCAGCTATAAAAGATAAGCAGGAGTTCGATATTCATATGGGAAAGGAAAGATGCCATGGCAGCCCAAAAGTGAGCTGAGATGGCATAAAATGGGGTCAAATAGATAAGGTATTCAATACAGGTTCCACATGATGCTGATGAAATGGCCCCGAGATAAGCTGCTCTAATACATAATCCCATCTTCTCATGTCGAGATCCTATTGTCCCAAATGATGAACTGGAGATCAAAATCACATAAACCTAAAATGATGAGACACCATATGAAGATCGGAAGTCCATCTAAAAGTGTCTCATCAACAGCAAAATAATATTTCCAACTGACTTCTCTGATGATGATTTAATGATTTCAGATCAAGTTATCCCAAATCTTTATGTGGCTGAAGATTGATATTCCGTTCCTCAACAATCTATTGATAATGATCCTATTGAGAAATACCTGAAATCCATCAATTAATTCTATGTATTTTACTCTAAGGAGGAACTGGAACACTAATCTCATATAAATCCTATGAGTGAATATTTGGAAACTAATGCCAACTTCCAAGCTAATGAATATAGCAAAGATATGTAATGCCCTGTATTTTCCTAGAATAATCTAAGCCCAATACGTGAGTATTCATATATAAATTTTTTTAAATACTCATTATTTTTCTGTTTAGATCCTTCCATTGTGTAGGAAATTCAATTAGCTTTCCAACGATATAAAATTTTCCTAAATCCGATAACCGGGTAAAAAGTTATGGTGATTTAAAGTTTCAGTCATTAAACACCGTCATTTTAACCCTTAGCGCATCGTATAGGAAGCCCAAATGACAATTTTCAATTTCCAATGTGACTCTGTGATCAGGGCACATCGCAGAGCAGGCTAATTTCTCGTTAGTCAATTTCCAGTGGTCCTCCGCAATGTTGGTGCATCGCGGAGGTGGCCAACTTGGCATTCCAAAGGAGTAGCGCGATAGCTTCATGTCGTGATGTTTTTCAGGTCCCAATTGTCCATTTCAGTGGCTTGGTGCGATAGTGGCACGTCGCTCCAAGGCCAAAAATTGGGATGGTCAATTTTTAGCTTACATTTTAAATCCGTTTAAGGGTATTTGGGTCTTTTTCCTAAGCCCTTAACTCGTACTAAAACACAAAATTTAGCCCCAATTGACCTATATAATCATTCATTATTCAATTCCTCTCAAATTAAAGATCCCCTTTTTCCAAGAACAAGAAACCCTAGCTCTCAAATTCAAGACCAATCCTCAAGAACTCACCAAGAACTTCAAGAAATTCATCCATTAAGGTATGTTAGATGTTCATCCATGGATTTCTTTCATCCATGGAGTCCAAGTAACCTATTGAAACTTTAATTTATGATCTTTTCAAGTTATTTGATTTTAAATTATGATTTCATCCATGAATCTCCATGTACTATTGATTTTGTACCATGTTACCATGAAATTATTGATATTATTCAATCCTTCATGTTTTAATATTATTATTTATTGAATTCAACCATGATTTAATGCTATTATGATGAATTCATGCTATTCCTACATGTTCCATGACATTTCTATGATTGTTTAACCCATGAACTACAAGTGTTTGATAAAATGCCTACAAGAGTGATTTATTTAATAAGAGCCTTCATGTTTTGATCTCCAAGTTTTAGTGTTATTTTACTATTATTGTTTTAAGTCCTGGGGGTATTGCATTCCCAAAAACCATAGCTGTTTACTTAGTCTCATTTTAATATCTTCAGAATAACTTCAGATTATATTATGAGCATTATTAGAATAGTCAGTTAAACTCAGAATAGTCAAGTATTTCAGAGTCTTTCAGTTGGGAGTAGGATTTAGCACCAAGTGAGTGTAGGGATGGAGGCTTTTCCATTAGATAGGCAGAGTTACTAATAGCAGTCCCTAAACACCAAAACTACGTAGCCAGCTTAGGGCATGAAAAGTCACCTATCAGATCCGGCTTGACTATCTCGCAGGGGTCACCTATTAGTTCAGGCTAGACACCCTTGGTCCTTTGGACATTATAATATTTTAGTCGATCCACACAACCATCATTAGTACCCGTGACACAGTATTAACACCCTTCTAACTGGTGTTACGAGTTAGACCTCGATTATCCTAAATTGGGGAATGTCAGTTAGATGATACCTCCCACAGTATCATATATAGTCTCAGTTACAGTCTCAGTTTAGTTACGCAGTCTTAGAGTTACTTGACTAAAGCATACAAATATCAGTAATTTTTAGTGTTTTAGTTTACAGATTTTACTCAGTCTATGTTATATGCTTGGTCATGCATTCCTAGTGTCTATAGATTTTCACGTATATTTAGTATTTACAGACTGTCATACATACTCGGTATTACAGATTTTACTTATTTTTAGTATCTATGAATTTCTTGTTCTCTACTCAGTACTCCATGTTTTACAAGCATATTCAGTTAACTATTAGTTTGGTTCATAAAACCATGCATATCAGCCTACCTCATTTAGTATACCAGTACATTCAAAGTACTGATCGCATACCTTTTATCTTGCGCTATGATGTATTATATCATAGGTTCTGACACTCAGTTCTCGGTTCGCGATTAGTATTATCAAATCCTCAGCAGTAGCTGTGGTGAGTCCTTAACTTCGAGGACAGTCTTACTTTATTTCATGTCTCAGTTAGTAGTAAGTTGGAGTTAGTTGGGGCCTGTCCCATCAACTCATATTTAGTTAGTCAGTTTTAGAGGCTTTTCAGACATTAGAGTCAGTTATTCAATATTCAGATATTAAAGTTAGTTATCCAGTTTATCATTATTTTATCAAATTTAGTCAGTTTTTTCTATAGACTCATATTTCATTTATTAAAACCTTATGGCATGTCAATATTCTTCCATATTTATGATCATGTTATCCAGTGCTCACAGTAGGTACCATCTCATGGGTTAACTTGTGGTCCCTCGGGACTGTAAGCACCGTGTGACGACTAGGGAGTAGTCCTGGGTTGTTACAAACTTGGTATCAGAGTCTAAGGTTTTAAAGTGTCCTAGAAAGTCTGAAAGCCATGTCGAGTAGAGTCTTGTGTAGGGGTGTGTAGCGTGCCACACTTATGGACGAAAGCTACAACGTATTTAGGAAAAAATTTCCCTTCAGTATTCATGTCGTGCGATTAAACATGAGCTCAAGTTAACCCTTATTCTAATCCATTTCTTTCTTCTATTTACAGAACATGTCTCCCAAGAAGAATGGAAGAAGAACAGTAAATCAGCTAGCCCCTCAGCCCGCCCAGGCAGATCCTCTGGACAAGCACGTCTCTCACGCTGAATTCAGGGTTGCGTTCACTACTCTAGCCAATTATGTAGAAACACAAAATGAATAGCCAACTACTATTTTGGACAACCAATAGCCAATACTGCTGCGACTAGAATTCAGGATTTTATCCGGATGAATCCTCCTTCTTTCAAAGGATCCAAGTCTGAAGAAGATCCACAAGAATTCTTAGATATGGTTCAAAAGATAACAAATGCTATGGGGGTGACATCTAGTAAGAG
Organism: Capsicum pubescens; assembly: GCA_030864215.1. Lineage (NCBI taxonomy): Eukaryota > Viridiplantae > Streptophyta > Magnoliopsida > Solanales > Solanaceae > Capsicum > Capsicum pubescens. The sequence continues at coordinate 104,802,458 of CM061545.1, read as the reverse complement.
TGCTGAGTTGGCTGTGTATCAGTTACATGATATAGACCATACGTGGTTTAAGCAGTGAAAAGTTGATAGGGGTGTAGATGCAGGGCCTATAGAATTGGAAGAGCTTGCCACAACTTTCATAGACAGATTCTTCCCATTGGAGTTAAGAGAGGCCAAAGTGTTAGAGTTCATTAACTTGAGGTAGGGCAGCATGAGCCTGAGGGAGTATTCCCTCAAGTTTACTCAGTTAGCTAGGTATGTTCCTCAGATGGTAGCTTATAACAGGTCCAAGATGAGTAAGTTTATGTCTGGCATGTCTAATAGTATGGTCAAGGAGTGTAGGACCACAATGTTGATTAGTGAAATGGACTTGTCTAGGATAATGTTCCATGCTCAATAGATGGAGGAGAAGAAGATTAAGGAAAGGGAGAGAAGAAATAAGAGAGCTAGAATAGGTAGTTTTAATTTCAATCATTCAAAGTCAGAAGGTGGTAACCATCCTCAGTTTCATCAGAGGTCTACATCCCCAACACCCTCTTTAGCCAGTGCCCCAGTACCCAAATTCAGAAATGATAGTAGGGATAGAGCACCAGGCTCTAAGTCCCAGGTCAGTGTCAGCAGTGCTCATACAAATTCTCTATGTCAGAAATATGGTAGACACCATCAGGGTGAGTGTATAGTGGGTAGTGATGTGTGATTCGGGTGTGGTTAGCCAGGCCAATAGATTCAGTAGTGTTGGGTAGTTTCTCAGAAAGAAAGGGATATATGCCAATAGGGCCAGTACCATCAGTCGTCAGTTCCATCCGATCGCCCAACTTAGCAGGGTGCCACTTCCAGTGCCAGTGGTGGGCATCCGAATAGATTATATGCTCTTCATTCCAACCAAGATCAGGAAAATTCTCCTGACATAGTTACTAGTACGTTGTAGGTCTTTCACTTACATGTTTATTCTTTACTAGACCTTGGAGCTTCTCTTTCTTTTGTAACTCTATATATAGCCGTCAACTTCGGAGTCAGTCCCGAAACTCTAACAGAGCCTTTTTGGTGTCTACCCCAGTAGGTGTTTCCATTATAGCCAGACAGGTATACATGAACTGTCCGGTCTTAATATTTCAGGAAGTTATCTCAGTTGATCTCGTGGAGTTAGAGATGACGAATTCTGACGTCATTCTCGGTATAAAATGGCTCCACTCATTCTATGCCTTAGTTGATTGTAGAAATAGAATAGTTCATTTTCAGTTCCCAAATGAACCAGTCCTTGAATGGAGGGGTAGTACCACAACTCTTAGGGGTCAGTTAATTTCGTACCTTAGAGCGAGAAAGATGATATCAAAGGGGTGTATTTACCATCTTGTGCGAGCCAAAGACTCTAACTCACAAGTTCTAACTCTTGAGTCAGTTTCAGTAGTGAAAGAATTTCCTGATGTGTTCCCTGAAGATCTCCCCGGGGTGCCTCCCGAAAGGGAAATCGACTTCAGAATAGACTTTCTCCCAGATACTCAGCCTATATCTATTCCGCCATACAAAATGGCTCCAGTTGAACTCAAAGAATTGAAAGAAAAGTTGAAGGATATCTTAGATAAGCGATTCATCAGACCCAACGTCCCCCTGTGGGGCGCACCTTTTCTATTCGTGCGTAAGAAAGACAGTTCTTTCAGAATGTGCATAGACTACCGTCAGTTGAACAAAGTCATAGTAAAGAATAAATATCCACTTCCTAGAATCGATGAATTATTTGATCAAATTTAGGGTGCCATCTATTTTTCAATGATAGACGTTAGGTCAAGCTATCATCAGCTCAGGGTCAGAGAATGTGACATTCCAAAAATAGCTTTCCAAACCCGATATGTTCACTTCAAATTTCTAGTCATGTCCTTTGGTCTTACCAAAGCCCCAGCAACCTTCATGGACTTTATGAACCGAGTGTTCAAGAAATACTTAGACATATTCATCATAGTCTTCATTGATGATATTTTGTTTACTCCCATAGCAAAAATGATCATGTAGACCATCTCAGAATAGTGTTGGAAACTCTTAGAGCTTATCAGTTGTTTGCTAAATTCAGTAAGTGTAAATTCTGGCTAAGATCAGTAGCTTTTCTTGGCCATATTATTTTCGGTGATGGCATTAGAGTTGATCCTCAAGAGATCAAGACGATGAGAAACTGGCCTAGACCCATATCTTCGTCAGATATCAGGTGTTTCTTAGGTTTAGTTGGCTATTATCGTTGGTTTTTTGAAGGGTTTTCCTCTATTGCATCCCCCATGTCCATATTGACTCAGCAAAAAGTTAAGTTTCAGTGGTCAGATTCATGCGAGAAGAGTTTTCAGGAGTTGAAGACTCGACTCACCTCAGCTCCAGTCATGACTCTACCAGATAGTTCAGATGATTTTGTTGTATACTGTGATGCATCTAGAGTAGGTTTGGGTTGCGTCCTTATGCAGAGAGGTAAGGTCATAACCAATGCCTCCAGACAGCTTAAACCCCATGAGAAGAATTATCCGACTCATGATCTTGAGCTAATAGCTGTAGTGTTTGCCTTAAAGATTTAAAGGAATTACTTGTATGGGGTTCATATAGATGTGTTCACAGATCACAAAAGCCTTCAGTATGTCTTTTCTCAGAAGGATTTGAATTTGCATCAGAGAAGGTGGCTAGAGTTATTGAAAGATTATGACATGAGTGTTCTGTATCATCCGGGCAAGGCCAATGTAGTGGATGGTGCTCTCAGTAGATTTTCTATGGGAAGTGTTGCTCATGTTGTGGATGTTAAGAAGAAATTAATTCTAGAAGTTCATCATCTTTCTCGACTAGGTGTCCGCTTGGTCGACTTAGCAGAGGGTAGTGTGTAGGTACAGAGTAGCACCAAATCATCCCTAGTTTTCAAGGTGAAGGAAAAGAAGGATAGAGATCCCAGTCTAATTAAGTTGAAAGAATCAGTTAGAGATTAAAAAGTGGAGGTTTTCTCCCAAGGGGGAGATGGTGTTTTGCGTTGTTAGGGTAGATTATATGTGCCTAGTGTAGATGATTTGAGGCAACGAATTCTTGCAGAAGTTCATGGTGCGTGTTACTCTATTTATCCAGGGTCCATTAAGATGTACCATAATTTACGGGAGATCTATTGGTGGTGTGGGATGAAGAGAGATATTGCATAGTTTGAAGCTAAGTGCTCTACATGCTAACAAGTTAAGATTGAGCATCAGAAACCTAGTGGGTCCATGCAGGAGTTCAGTATTCCCATATGGAAATGGGAGGAAGTGAACATGGACTTTGTGATAGGTTTGCCCCGTACCCATCATCAGGATGATTCTATTTGGGTTATCGTAGACAGGATGACCAAATTAACTTATTTCTTTCCAGTCCATACCTTTTATTTAGTCGAGGACTATACCAAACTCTATCTCTAAAAGTTGCTCAGGTTGTACGGTGTTTTTTTATCTATCATCTCAGATAGAGGTACCCAGTTTACCTCTCTTTTCTAGAAAGCATTCCAAAAGGGTCTTGGTACCCAATTCCACCTCTATATAGCCTTCCACCCTCAAATAGATGATCAAGCAGAAAAGACCATTCAGACTCTTGAGGATATGCTAAGAGTATTCACAGTTGATTTTAAAGGTAGTTGGGATGACCACTTGCCTTTGATTGAATTTGCATAGAATAACAGCTATCATTCCAGTATCCGTATGGCTCCGTTTGAGGCTCTCTATGGTAGGATATGTAGATATCTAATTGTTTAGTTTGAAGTAGGTGAGCTGCAGTAGTAGGGCCTGACTTGGTGTTTGATGCATTAGAGAAGGTTCAGTTGATCAGAGAAAGGCTTAGGGCTTCCCAGAGCTGACATAAATCATATGTAGACGTAAGGAGAAAGGATCTCAAGTTTGAGGTCAGTGATTTCGTGTACTTGAAAATCTCTCCTACTAAAGGAATGAAGAGATTCAGCAAAAAAGAGGAACTCAGTCCCTAATATGTCGGTCCCTTCAGAATTCTCAGTCATTTCGGAAAGGTAGCTTACGAGCTTGAGTTGCCTTTAGATTTAGCCTCAGTACACCCAGTGTTCCATGTCTCATTGTTGAAAAAGTGTATTGGTAATCCAGCAGTAGTTGTTCCCTTAGAAAGTGTAGATATTCAGAATAGTCTTTCCTATGAGGAAGTTCCAGTCGAAATTCTTGATCATCAAGTTCGTAGTCTAAGGAACAAAGAAGTTCCACTAGTGAAAGTTCTTTAGTGAAATCAGTCCGTTGAGGGAGCCACTTGGGAAGTAGAAGCAGATATGCGGACCATGTACACTCAAATTTTCTCCGTGAATCCAGATTCAATATAAGGTACCAATCTTCTTAAGATTTCTCTCTATCATGCTCAGTTTTAGTTGCACATCATGTCCATGTCAGTCGTGCATTTACAAATCAGTTTAGTCATGTAATCCATGCATCATATATTCATGTTCAGTGTGTAAGCTCAATCCAACAGTTTTCCTCAGCTTAACTAGTTTCATTCGAGAATGAATGATACCAAGGGGATATATTGTAACACCCCGTATTTCCCTAGCATAATCTAAGTCCCAATACGTGAGTATTCATATATAAAATTTTTGAAATACTCATTATTTTTCAGTTTAGAGCCTGCCATTGTGTAGGAAATTCAATTAGCTTTCCAACGATATAAAATTCGCCTAAATTCGATAACCAGATAAGAAGTTATGGCGATTTAAAATTTTAGTCATTAACCACCATCATTTTAAACCTTAGTGCATTGCGTAGGAAGCCCAAATAACAATTGTCAATTTTCAGTGTGACTCCACGATCATGGTGCATTGCAGAGCAGGCAAATTTTTTGTTTGTTAATTTCCAGTGGTCCTCCGCGATGTTGGCGCATCGCGGAGGTGGCCAAATTGGTATTCCAAAGGCTTACCGTGATAGCTCCATGTTGCGATGTTTGACCAGGTCCCAATTGTCCATTTCTAGTGGCTTGGCGCCATAGTGGCACGTCGCTCCAAGGCCAAAAATCGGGATGGTCAGTTTTCAGCTTACGTTTTAAATTGATTAAAGGTATTTGGGTCTTTTTCCTAAACCCTAAACTTGTCCTAAAACACGAAATTTATCCCCAATTGACCTAAATAATCATTCGTTATTCAATTTCTCTCAAATTAAAGATCCCCTTTTTCCTAGAACAAGAAACCCTAGCTTTCAAATTCAAGACCAATCCTCAGGAAATCACCAAGAACTTCAAGAAATTCATCCATTAAGGTATGTTAGATGTTCATCCATGGATTTCTTTCATCCATGGAGTCCAAGTAACCTATTGAAACTTTAAGTTTTGATTTTTTCAAGTTATTTGATTTTAAATTATGATTTCATCCATGAATCTCCATGTACTATTGATTTTGTACCATGTTACCATGAAATTATTGTTATTATTCAATCCTCTATGTTTTAATATTATTATTTATTGAATTCAACCATGATTTCATGCTATTATGATGAATTCATGCTATTCCTACAAGTTCCATGACATTCCTATGATTGTTTTAAACCATGAACTACAAGTGTTTGATAAAATTCCTACAAGAGTAGTTTATTTAATAAGAGCCTTCATGTTTTGATCTCCAAGTTTTAGTGTCATTTTACTATTATTGTTTTGAGTCCTGGGGGTATTGTATACCCGAAAACCATAGCTGTTTACTTAGTCTCATTTCGGTAACTTTAGATTTTATTATGAGCATTATCAGAATAGTCAGTTAAACTAAGAACAATCTAGCATTTCAGAGTCTTTTAGTTGGGAGTAGGATTTAGCACCGAGCGAGTGTAGGGATGGAAACTTCCCCGCCAGATTAGCAGATTCGCTAGTAGCAGTCCCTAAATTCTAGAACTATGTAGCCAACGTAGGTCATGAGAAGTCACCCGTCAGATCAGGCTTGACTATCTCGCAGAGGTCACCCATCAGTTCAGGTTTGGCACCCTTAGTCCTTTGGACATTATATTTGTTTAGTGGATCTACATAACCATCGTTAGTACCCGTGGCATGGTGTTAACACTCTTCCAATTGGAGTTACAGGTTGAACCCCTATTAGCTCAAATTAGGGAATATCGGTTAGATGATACCTCCCGTAGTCTCAGATATAGTCTTAGTTGCAGTCTCAGTTCAGTTACGCAGTCTTAGAGTTGCTTGACCAAAGCATACAAATATCAGTATTTTTTAGTGTTTTAGTTTACAGATTTTACTCAGCCTATGTTATATGCTTGGTAATGCATTCCCAATGTCTATACATTTTAACGTATATTCAGTATTTACAGACTGTCATGCATACTCAAAATTACAGATTTTCCATATTTTTAGTATCTATGAGTTTCATGTTCTCTACTCAGTTCTCCATGATTTACATGCATATTCAGTGAACTATTAGTTCGGTTCATAAAACCATACATATCAGCCTACCTCATTTAGCTTACCAGTACATTCAAAGTACTGATCGTATACCTTTTATTTTGCGCTATGATGTATTATATCATATGTTCTAACGCTCAGTTCCCAGCTCGTGATTAGACTTATCAGATCCTTAGCAGTAGCAGTGGTGAGTCCTCATACTTCGAGGACAGGCTTACTTTATTTCATGTCTCAGTTAGTAGTTTGTTAGAGTTAGTTGGGGCCTGTCCCATCAACTTATATTCAGTCAGTTAGTTTTAGAGGCTTTTCAGACAATAGAGTCAGTTATTCAGCATTCAGATATTACAGTTAGTTATCCAGTTTATCATTATTTTATCAGATTCAGTCAGTTGTTTCTATAGACTCATATTTCAATTATTAAAACCTTATGGCATATCAATATTCTTCCACATTTATGATCATGTTATCCAGTGCTCATAGCAGGTACCAACTCACGGGTTAGCTTGTGGTTCCTTGAGACTGTAAGCACCGTATGACGACTAGGGGGTAGTCTCGGGTCATTACAGATAATCTAACTTCATCGATTGACTATAAAAATAATGGCAAAAGGCTATAAAATCTTCAATCTAATCTATTGATGAAGACTATCTACACATGTTCATGAATTATTCCAAAGTGCCAGAAGTCTTTGGAATAGTCGATGACCAAGATGGGGTGACCAATGATTCAATCCCAGAAGGAAGGCCAAAGTCAAAGAAGATGGTAGAGAAAATTGTTGGAGCTGAATCCAACACCTTATCTCTTAAAGACATCCAAAGTTTCAACCTGCCTCAGAGGATCAAAGATTTTAACACTTGGATAGGTACAAAGAATCTGGCTGAATGAGAGAAAAACATAGTTATGTTAGAGTTCACGTCTAGACTCTTCAAAATTCACAAAGATTGGTGGACCGCGTATGGGATTATCGATAAGAACACTTATCTAACATCTCGAGACTTTGACTTCGATATCAATATCATGCAAGATTTTTTCTGCAATAGTATATTCACAAAGATGATTGCCCATAACCATCCAACACTCAACCAAACAAGCAACAGGAATGATCTTTTTAAAAAGTCCAACTGCCCCTACTCAAACCGTAAAGAGGTATCCCAGAGAAAGATGCATTTCAAGAGGTTCAAACTACCTAGGACTACATATAATAGGAATACAGGAAAAGACGACGACAAGCTAGTTAGTCAAATTCTCATACTTAGCATATCAGGAATTCTATCATTTGAAATAGAAGACTACCCTTCAGATCTGTTCAATCAGCTCGTGGATAATTTTGATTCATCTATCCTTCAAGAGAGATGAACTTTTTACCAGCTCCAAGTGTTTAGAAAATATGAAGGTTCTATCTTGAAGACGTTCTTTATGCATTCGTAATATCCTTTTTGTCATGTGTTCTCGTACTTGCCAACCATCGTTATGAAGGTTCTATCTTGAAGACGTTCGTTATGCATTCGTAATATCCTTTATGGTTATTCTGGTACTTGTACCACCAGTACTATATTCTTATGGAGTTCAAATGTGATGCCTTCAGGCATTTAGAACTAATCTAACTAGATCAACAAAGGTGCATATTGTGGTTCAAGCCTCGACACTAGTGGGTTTGATGCTTCAAGGATTTTTATGATGTAATGGTATTCATGCTACATCGTCTGATAGGAATCCTAGGACATGACAACCAAACTCAACCAAAATTTCACTCTTTTGGAAATATCCTATTTCAATACTCGCTGTGGAACATAAATACTATAAAGCATAATGCTTCATTTTGTTGCAAAATAGATGCATTCCAAAAGTGATACGGAGTCAAACTATGAAACTAACAACAATACGAAAAAGTAAAGATAATCGATAAGATAGATAATTAGACAGAAGAAAAGAAGTAACCAAGAACAAAAGAGAATGTCAAACTCTAATACCCTCAATTACAATCTAATCGAACACCTAATTCCTTCGGTGACCAAGATGGAGTTGAGCACCCTCTAAAACAATGTTTCTAAACCAAAGTACAACAAATGTTGTCCAATACTCTCACTCAATGGAGAAACATTCATCAATAATTAAGAAAAAACTTAGAGAATGAGCTAGCCTCAAAGGTGTTTATAGTTTAGGCTTTTTATTACAATTTTAGGACCCAAAATTAGCCCAATTGCAAGAAAAGGCGCACTAGGGGCTGTTTTGATCCGCTCTTGAAATATTAGAGTGGATCAAAAGCGGATCCAAAGTACCTTAGGCGCAAGTCCTTTCCAAGGGGATTTATAGCCCTATTTTTCCTTCCCTTGCCTTCTCCAATGATCCTTGGACCAATGTGAGTACGATCATTGAGAAATGAAACCCTCTTGATGGTGAGAAGGCTTATTCAAGTACCTCCCATTTCATGAACAATCCTTGGATCCTTTAAAGCTCCCGGACTTGACTTTTAGTGAATGGATTGGAGATAATTTGGATTGTATCATCCTCTCCATCTTGAGAAGAATTTGACCTCAAATTCAAAGGGTGATCATCTTAAATCATGTCAAAGAGTGAAAAATTGCACACATTAAAGGTATTGTGCACTTGATAATTTGAAAGAAGGTTAATTTTATAGGCATTTTAATTAATCCTTTCAAGAACTTAAAATGGACCATCACCTTATGGCATCAATTTGGATTTTCTTTTGGTTTCAAATTGATCCTTCCGGAGGTGCACCAAAACCCAATCACCCAGTTCAAGCACAAGTCTCTTTCTTTCCTTGTTTACTCTTTTGGCCACCTCTTGATTCTCCTTTTCAAGGAAAATTATCACATTCTCATGCAACTTCTTTATAGTTTTCTCCCTCTTGTGTCCATCTAACCTTATCATAATATCACTAGGAAAAGAAGTTAGATCTAAATGGGTAAGGGGGTTAAAACCATAAATATATTCAAATAGAGTCATACCAATAGTCGAATGGATAAGACAATTATAAGAAAATTTAGCTAAAGATAGGTGGTCCTCACAAGAGGCCATTTTTCCTTTAACTAAGGTGAGCAACATTGAACCCAAGGCTATATTTACCACCTCCATTTACCCATACGTTTGTGGGAGACAAGATGTTGAGAAAAGCAATTTGGTTCTAAGCCTACCCCATAACGACCTCCAAAAATTACTAAGGAACTTAGAGTCCCTATCATTAACCATGGACCGAGGAATTCCATGTATTCTGACAACATGCTCAACAAACAAAGAAGAAACATTAGAATCATCATCAAGTTTATGACATGGAATGAAATGGGCCATTTTGGAAAACTTATCAACCACAACAAAAATGCAATCTCTACCCCTCCTTGTCCTAGGCAATCCCTAAACAAAATCCATAGAGATGTTAAGACATGGGAGTTGAGGAATGGGTAGAGGGGTTTATAATACTTGAGGAAGAATTTGGGATTTAATGCTTCTACTATCCTTGCATCGGCCAAAAATTCTAGCAACATTTTGATGCATCTTGGGCTAATAGAATTATTCCTCTAGATTCCAATGGTATTGTCAATTACAAAGTGAACCATCATACCCCGATCATATGAATCTCTTACAAAAAATTCTCTTTATGAGATCGAGGGCATACACAACCTTCTTCCTTTAAATAAGAAACCATCAAACTTGGAGTAGGGCATAGGAGCACTATCCTTCTCCGACCTTTCCCTACCTTATGTCTCACAATCTTGATAGATTTGAGAAAATTTAGTTCCTCAAGTTACATTGTATTTATACTCTAAAATACATTTAATTTAGAAGACAATATAGAGATAAGCACATGCTTCCTAGACAATGCATCAACTACCGTATTTTTCTTTCCCTTTTTTGTATTGAATTACATAAGGGGAAGTCTCTAGGAAAGCAATACACTTGTCATGTCCTTTATTGAGTTTATCTTGGGCCCGAAGATTTTTTAAGGAATCCTGATCGATTTGAATCACAAACTCCTTGGGCCACAAATAATGTTGCCAATTATCCAAGGATTCAAGGCATATAACTCTAGATCATAGGTTGAATAATTTAGAGTTGGGATCTTGATATTTTCAATAAAATAGGAAATAGGTTTATGATCTTGCATTTATAAGGAACCTATTACTACCTTACTTGCATTACATTCAATCTCAAACATCTTGTCAAATTGGGTAATTGCAATAAGTGGCAGTGCTAAGCATTGCCTTTAAAGTTTCAAATGCATTTTCTTGCTCATAACCCCATTTAAAAGGTTTATCCTTATGGATCTCCTCACTCAAGAAAGAATCAATGGTACTAAATACTTTGATAAATCTCCCATAAAAACTAGCCAACCCATGAAAGCTTCTTACTTCACCAATGGATTTCAAAGTTGGCCAAGTCTTGATGGCGTCTATCTTAGATTAATCCACCTTGAATCCTCTTGAGATCACAACATATCCTAAGAAAACAAATTTATTCACACCAAAAAAACATTTTTCAAGATTAACATACAACTTCTCTTTTCTAAGCCTTTCAAACATATTTTGCAAATGTAAGACATATTCTTTAAGGGATTTTCTATAAACTAGAACATCATCAAAGTATACCAAAATGAACTTCCTTATGAATAGTTTCATCACATGGTTAATCAACCACAAAAGGTACTAGGAGCATTGGTAAGTCCAAAAGGCATGAACAACCATTTATATAGAAAGAACTTGGTCTTGAATGCGGTCTTCCACTCATCACTTGGCTGCATCCAGATTTGGTGGTATCCGCTCCTAAGATCTATCTTAGAAAACACACAAGAACCATTCAAATAATCAAGCATATAATCCAAATAGGGAATTGGGTGCAAATACTTTACCGTTATTGTCATACCCCAAATCCCATTGGAGCGGACTGGCACCCATAGCCGAGGAGGCCCGGGAGAACCCGTTCATAACCTATACTTTCACATTTACATTACTTATGAAAATTAGAAATTTGGGCAGCACTTCGTTGTAAATAGAAGAAAACAGTACCTGTATCAGCCCAGCAGACACACACATATATATATATATATAAACAGTAATTGGCCGTCAGAGACATCACTTCTATCAACCAAACACTCCTATGGCTGTACAATATGTCTACAAAAGCCTCTACATAGATACACAACTGAGTTAGGGTTAGTACAAACTCCCGCCCACAAAAGACTTTTATACAAATACCAAAAATACATATAGAAACGACTTGGGATGCCCCGAAACAACTGAAGCTCACCACTATCAATAGAATGTCCTGGCTCTTACTACGGAGGTGTACGACCTGAAGTACCTATTCCTGCAGGCATGAATACAGGTCCCCCGTGAGGGACGTCAGTACGGAAATATGTACTGAGTATGTAAGGCAGTGAGTATCAAGATGAGATACAAAAGATCAACAGAACCCAGATACTAGTGAATAAACAGTATGAGTAGACCATACTTAAAAGAGCTGATGGGATACCTGCACATTACTTTCATATCATTACTTCCCGTATTCCTTATCAATACATAACATATGTCATACAATGGCCAACTGATCAGTGGTACTAATACAATACATCAGGGACCACCCCTGGAATAGCATAAATACATAATCTTTATAATACAATGGCCAACTGATCAGTGGTACTAATACAATACATCATATCATCAATTTAAAATAAAGACATTCCATTTCTTAATTCAATTAATCTTTGAGATTGGTTACTTTGTGGTCACACCTTATGGAACTTGAAACCATGATACCTCAATAGGAAAAACATGTAAATAGGTAATCAATATCATGAAAAT